>JAHQZX020001672.1:0-50637 GCA_019804575.2 Pseudotulostoma volvatum
CCTTTATAACCGTTGTGTGCTTAGTCATCCGCCTCCTCGCTAGTAGCTAGTACACATAGTTTGTGGATCGCAACAGAAGTGAAATCTCTTCTAAAACGTTGATGAGGATAATTGGAGAAGAATGTGTCAGCGGACAGGTCCCTGAATCATAAACGAAGATGAGCCTCTCTCAGTAAGGTATTAGATTGGACTTTAGCTACACGGCTGTCCTCCCGCTAAGTTGCTGTATAGAACATGCTTAATCTTGAAATATAAAGAAGCTGAGCATACAGGACTCATATATTATAATAGAGAAGCCCTGCCAATAAACTTCCTTAGCTTAATCTCGATAACCCTTAACTGAGGGCCCGTGTGTCCATTCGGTCCCAGAGCACTGATGTAATTCCCGTGGAACGCTGACAGAATGATCTTAAGGCAGCATTGTGTTTAAAATGTTTCTTCGTCAAGGGCCCAACATGACTTCCCAATTACAACGGCTCTATACCCTGGTTATATGGTGTAGAAATGTGAATTGATAAAAAAACGGCATTTCATGATGTGTTATCCGAATTTTCATCGAGAATTTAATTTACTTTTCTATCGAGGGCTTCTAGTGTCATTACAAGCAGTTAATACATTCGTGAAAGCTGTGAATACTAAAGCTAAGGTGATATTATGGATGACCTGCAGTGCAACATCCCCAGATATGTGAAGAATTCGACAATTCCAGCAAACTATGAGAGTCGAATGATAATAAGCCTATATTAGGAAATAATACTCATGGTAGCAAGGAGTGGAAGGGTTTTAGCATCATATATATAGCAAACTACAGTGTAGGAAGGAGCATGTAAAAGTTAAACAGGCCGTAATCCACCGGGTCATGTGCCAAGGCGCTATACTTAATGCATTATGAGACTAATCCTAGCCTGGTTAATGAATATATGAGCTGGGCTTAGTTAGGTTAGATACTTAGCGGGCCGGAGTGTCGTAACCGGCCCATTTTTAAATGTTATCTACTCTCCCACAACGATGTATTTCATGTATATTTAAATCCTTTAAATTATTGTATAGGTAATAAACTTCGCTTTAAAATTTAAATTTATAACATTGATTTTTTTCGAGGAGGAGGTACAGTCGCGTTCCGCCATTCATTTATATACAGTAGGTATGGGTCAGGTCTCAGTCACACAGCAGGTAAAGAATTCCACCACCACCATCACCTACGACGCCAACTTCAGACATATACCACTCCCTCTCCTTGAGTTGTTTAGATGAGTGGAATCGTGTCCTCCTCACACATCGCAGTGCGTGTCGTGATGAGGGCAAACCGCCATCTCTGCCCGAATTAGCCTCCTGGTATCATACTCTTTTTCATCCCGTCTAAAGGGACCGCCACCATAACGCTCTCGGCACTTGGATCTTTATTTATGTAATGGCTCCTTTCTACTCGTTGCCTAGCCCTGTCTGCCGCATTATTGGTAGCGTCGATGGCCTGCAATCGTTCGATAGGCACAAAGCCGTGCGTCACCGGATACTCCCAATTCGCAAGAGGTGTCTATATTTGGGCTGTTGCTGTTATCAGACCTCCGGGCCTCAGCACATCCCGCTAATTATTCGTCGTCGTAACTACTATTTACACCGCTGGAGCCTGGAGCTCACTCATCAAACACTCAGTATGGCAGGAACGTGTATCTTATACTACGCTGGCCACGACCTCGCCTGCCGTCCAAGCTTCTGCTAAAAGTCGGCAGGATCTTACCCCGAAGAAATTCCCATATCACCGTGATCTTATTAGCGGGGATCGAGAATGCATGAAAGATAATGCTTTTCCCGAACCTATACACGCAACTATCGAGGTATCGACTTTTAAGAAATGCTAATTGATGAAGCGTTTATAGTTGCTTAGAATGGGGCTAGTGCGGCTCCACAGCTGGATTCACAACATGATTATAGCCTAGGAGCATCCGCTTCAGGCATGTACGCAGCCTGCAGGTCGGCAGTTTTCACCGACTTAGCTCCACAACCGGGGGCGGGGAGCTCTCGGATATCCATAGTGGGGATATTGCGAACACGTGTAAGCATAGAGCGGTCTGTTTGCATCGCATCACTTCGCAACCGCCCCATTATATGCGTCAGCAGGCTTTGGCTGCCGGCGCCTACACCACGCCGCTTACTTTTTAGCCGAGTTAGTGCTATTCCACAAGTCCGATCCAATGATCAAAGTCGGTTGCTGATAATAGGCCCTAATTAGCCTAAAGGCTAGCAAAGGTTGCTAATATGAAATTACTACCATTGATTATCCAATAGGTTGACGGCGGTCGCCGAAAATTGTAGCCAGGGTCGAAGAATAAAACAATTACTGATCGGCCTAGGAATTCGCAAAGGACTGCCTGGAACAGGGCCTCGAGGTTGTTATAAGGCATAAGAAGCGACGACAAATTGTTCTAGGACAAAATATGTTGTGGCTGTAATGTATGGGCGGTTGTCGTGTAGAGACTAGATGCGTATAACTTCGCTTCAAGACCTTGGTCTTTTCAAAGCTGTATCTCGCCTAGATCAGAGCGGCGGTGTTGGTTAGAATTCATATCAAATAAAAATCCAATTCTAAAGAACAGGTTTCATTTGACACCTAGTTGTGGAACTTGCAAATTCGCTGAAATCGAAACCATGGCATAAGTTGCGGCAAGTTGCTAATCCAGTAAACCCCTGCCTATAACGAACGGAACACCGTCGTTGTCAAATTCAAACCCTCATAATACTAATAGGGACCTGATCCAGCGACCAACCCCTTAGTTCTGCCGACCGTGGTATAAAGTCGGCAAGTCGCTTACTGTATTTAGTAGAAGGGCTTAGGGCTAGGGCCGGTGATTACGGCAAATTGTAGATAAGAATGACGTAAACACCACCTTACAGGCAGGTAGTCGTCAAATCACTACAGAGCTATGAAAGCTCTGGAGATGAAAATCAGCCTACAGACCCTTCCCTTACGAACCTACCAACCCCTACCAAATCAAACCTACGAGACTACTGAAGATGTGATTAGTTCAATTAATACCTTTGCTCGGCAACATGGCTATGCTGTTGTAAAACGATGCTCCAATAAGCAGAGAAGACAGGGCTACATCAAGAAGAGAAGGTCGAGCTTAAATGCGACCGCGGTGGGGAGTATAAAGATCGTCTTTTAGAGGGCCAGAGAAGGCGTGCTGTCAGTGGATCTACTACTCTTACAGACTGGCCATTCAGGCATTTTTCGACGAGCTGCTGAGCATGCCCTTTGGTGTATGGAGATACCAAATAATCAGCATGAATCATCACGAAGCACCTGAGTCAACTCATACAGCCCATCGCCATCAAGATGTCATCATCTAGAATTCCAATCAAATCAAACAACAACTCAACTCAATGTCGGGATTGCACTACGTTATACTCTTTCATCTCTTATGTAACAGGCCTAACACATCAGTTATGAGTTCTTCGCCCCTTAACCTACTTATGTGCGGGGTTCCCCCATTTCTTTTCCTTTCTTTCCTCTCTCATCATAGTATTCTTGTGTATAGTAGACTATTATGTATGAATCTAATATCATTTAGTTCTGTGTTGTCACACTTAGAGTAGACGGCATTGACACGAGATATCGACAACTTTGCACGGGGTGGGAGAAGGCAATTCCTTGGTAATAGGACTCCAATTCAAACCCTTTTATCCTCACTCCCAGAGGAAAGTGATTGGATTATCAATTACAAAATACGTGGAGATGATCTTACCGCTACTGTAGTATTCTGTACACATAAGACATGTGTACAGCTTCTACAGCGTTTTCCTTCCATACTTTTTATTTATGAATAGCACGGACAAGACCAATAAATACAAAATGCCGTTTGTGGATATTGTGGGACCTACTGTTACAAACTAGACTTTCTATGTTGGGTTTGGCTTTATATCCCATGAGAAGGAGGAGTCATATACCTTTATTCTAAGAAATTTAAAGCAGGTCACGGCCCACTATAATATCTACACGCCTTATACCATCTTTACCGGCGGAGACCAAGCCTTGATGAATAGTATCGGAGTGGTCTTTGATATGGCTGATCATATGCTGTGTTTCGCATCGAATCCCTCTATTCTGACTGGTCATTGGAAAGGTATCGATCTATGCCTTGAAGGGGGTGTTTAAGATGCTGAATCGCTTCCTCCCAGAAGGCAGTCCAAGTACTATACCATATGACCCTGAATGCAGCGGGATTACTAGAAGGACCCTAAGAATGCCATGAATTCATATCATCAAGCAACATCTTAATACTAGAGCCCTTGGGACTTCGCCACTAGCATCTATATCCTGAAGAGGAGCTTCCTCCAATCAACACTCGAGATCTGATGCTAGAGCCAGAGGTTGTAAGAGCCCGTAGCAGACCTGCGGGTTCAAGAAAGAGACCAATCACCGGTCAAACAGCAAGCCAACCTGCTGCAAGCCAGCCAGCAACATAGGATACATCTACAACACGAGAGGCTTCTGCATTTGAGTATGCTTTGGCCCAGGAAGCGTCGTCAGTTCAAGGACGAGGACAAGGACGAAGACGAGGACAGGGACAAGGCACTGGACCTGCAAGCAGTATGGAAGTTAGTAGAGGTCAGAATACACAGGGTGGAGGAGATACTCAATACCAGGGAGCTCCGGAAACACTTCGAGAAGTAGCTCAAAGCTGGTGGCCGTTCCCAAGGACGTGTGGCCGTGGCCGCCGGGTCCCAGATGGTCAGTATGAGGGTATCCCAGGTACAATGACAGATGTGTTTGGATTATGAATAGCGACTTCTGATTGGTTGAATAAGGTATGATTAGAATAGTAAGAAGTAATACATTTAAACATAATATGCGGGAGAACGCTGCTTGTTTATATTATATAGCACTTCCGCACTTTACAGCCGGCTTTATACCACGTGATATACGTACTATGTCCCATACAAAGTCAGAGGCCTAACCATTCAATTCGTTATAGGCAAGGTTTACTGTATCAGATTCCCTCGGATCCTCGGAATCAAGGGAAGCATGGACCATATATCTCTGATTGGCTGTAGAAGCCAAAGGTTTCGCGGTGCAGCTTAGCGCAGCCACTTGTTCGAAGCGAGGAGGGTCTGATTACTAAGATTATGATATAGTACCAGAACAAGAGCCAAAGATTTTCGCAATCACAAAACCCAGTAAGTAGTACTCGGCTACCATCGAAGAGCACATCCCAAATCCGATCCTCAAATGTCTCCTGGCAACAACCAGCCAAATAAACCCACACTACCAAAGCCTCAGCTGCAAAGCTTCGAGTCTAGTGCAGAAATCAACGATGCGCAGCAATTCTGCCCGAACACTTCACGAGAAAAAACTCAGCTAGAGCGCAGAATGGTTTGTTTCCCACGAAGAATCGTTTCTTTCCCCCTCCCTTTTTCCTTTTTCCTATTCTTTCATTCTTGTACCTAGTATATGAGTTCTGTCTACTAAACAATTAATCATGCCGGAATCAACGTGTCCGTATGTATTCATCCCTCTACTGTATCGAATCACCCCGAGAGGGAGAGAGAGAAAGAAGAGGGCATACATACCAGAATAATCGATCTGAATTCTGAGACAAGCAAAAAAGGGCCAACTCCAATCCTCAATATCCGAATTTGGAATTCAAATCCCGGAGACAGAGCGGCTGCTCATAGAAGCGAGATCCAAGCTTGGGTAAGTCGTGCATGTATTCGATTGATTAATTAATTAATTGAAAACTACCTAATAACAAATTCCTTATTACGTGGTATTACCTGTTTACTTCACTTCGGCTCCTTTTTATTTTCCATATCTTCGTACTTTGGGCCTACAGCCCCTCTCCCTATAAAGGTAGCAACAGGTTTTAATTAGATATACGAAAACAGACCCCAAACCGCATCGGAAATCACCCAGCGGCATATCAGGCTCCTACACATATATAACGAAATCAAAGACATTGCACAGAGCCTGACCGGCTTGATCGCGGAAGCACGGTGCGTCCGACATGTCGATGTGCAAAGGGAGTTTGGAATCCAGTCCGAAGACTAGGCTTCGTAATAATCAAGGACAATGAGTGTTTTTTTTACTAGGTGTGGTAACCTTTGCTCTATTATATATTATATATACATCTATTTTATTAATACATAACGAAGTCCAGATGGTAAACTCTTTCTCCTCTTCCCAGCAACAAATGTTGTGTCATATCATGCCACCGTTTGCAGTCCATGTTCATGACAGTCAGTCCCGAAACCAAAGAAAAAGGAAAGAAGATAGGAGAGAGGAATGGAAAGAGAAGGGGAAGGAATCTGCCGCGTAGTGCGACGATGCCAGCCACTACTAATGATATTCGTGCGGACAGGTAATAAAATGACATTATTATTACAAAAAAAATTGCCAGAAATATAAGTTGCCATCTCCAGCGTCTAGTGAGACGCCACAAACGCCTGATACTCAAACAACACTGCGAGTAAGCTCTAAAAATAGGTAACTTCTAAATGAACCCAAAGTCAAGCGAATATGTTCAATATAACACACACGCCTAATGATGAGATGTGTTGTAGTGTAATTCACACCGAAGTTCATTGTTCACTGGAAACACCGACCCCGCAAGTTTTCCCTAGGTCTTGTAGGCTCACTAGCTCGTAATAGCGACCCTTATTGCGAAGGAGTTCACTGTGCGTGCCGCTTTCAATGATCCGACCTTGGTCAAACACGTAGATGATATCAGCCTTCTGGATTGTACTCAAACGATGTGCAACAGCGATGGTAGTGCGGCCCTGAGCAGCGGCATCTAAAGCCGCCTGGACAACTTTCTCCGATTCGGAATCAAGAGCGGACGTGGCTTCATCGAGGAGAAGGACCTTCGGGTTTCGGATGAGAGCGCGGGCAATAGCAATTCGTTGTTTTTGTCCGCCTGACAACATCGCTCCTTTGCTGCCAACAACAGTAGAAAACCCTTCTCTGTCTGAGATGTCAGTTCTATCTATAGTCGGTACGAGGTAGGAGGGAGTGGCTTACGGGAGTGATATGATAAAGTCGTAAATATTAGCATCTTTGCAAGCTTTGATCACTGCCTCTTCAGGCACACCATCTTTGTTAGTTCCGAGCAAAATATTCTCTCTAATGGTGCCCCGATATAGGGTCGGCTCCTGGCTAACGAGAGATAGAAAGCTACGGTAAGAGCTGATATTCAGCTGTGAGATGTCCTTCCCGTCAACATAAATACCACCCGAAAGCACATCATAGAATCGCTCAAGGAGAGCAATCGTTGTGCTTTTCCCACAGCCGCTGGCTCCAACAAGCGCTACATATTGCCCCGGTTTGATGGTCAGGTTGAGACCACGGAGAACGGGCTGCTCTGGGCGAGTAGGGTATCTGAAATGTACATCCCTGAACTCAATCGTACCTTCTATATCTTCCACGGTAACTCCGTCTGAAGACCAAACATCGATTGATGGCTTACGATCAAGGAGTTTCTTGAGTTCAGCCGCTGCGTTTTTCGCTTTGCCCATATCTGGAGCGAAGGAGAAAACCGTTCCGGCGTTTTGGGCACCAAAGATGACTTCAGTAAAGCAAACAAAAAATTGGAAGGTTGAATATTCATGGCGTCCCAAAAGGACGCCACCCCACCAAAATCCCAAAGCCATGCAAAAGAGCCCAAGTGCCTGTGATGCCGCATAGAGAAATGAAGAATTGATAACGGCTACCAAGCCTTGCTTTGCTTGTCTCCGCAGTTGCAGACGATAGTTGACAAGAACATCATCCTCCCTGGTAAGGGATGCAACCGTACGGATAGCCGAGGTAGCCTCGCAAGCATAGCCTCCAGACTCTTCATATGCTCTCTTTGATCTCGTCCCAAGCTGGCCAAGTATCCAAAACCTGTAAAAACCACATCCTAGAAGCAACGGAACCACAGCAATACAGACCAAGGCAAGTTTCCACCCGATAATTAGAGCCACAAGGAATGAGGCTATAAGGATGGTTATAACCGTCAAAATCGTCCCCAGTGTAACACCACTGATTCCAGACAGGTGCTTTGCCGTTATTGAAAGGAACGACGTCAGAGCGCCGGTGCTATTTTCATCCTGGTCAAAAAAGGCAATGTCTTGACGTAGCATTGCCCGAAACGCTAGACTTCTTGCTCGGCAAACTAGCCTCTCCGAGCCGATGCCAAAGGCGATCCCTTGAATTACATGACAAAAAAACAGGATTATTCCGAGCATCAGAAACATCAATGACCAGAAACTCGCGTCCTGTTTAAGATGAGTGTATTCGCTAGAAGGCAAGGAAAGTGCCGTGATCGCCTTAGCGATCAGGACACCTTGTGTTGGCTGGCCTCCACCTCCAAGTACTGAAAACAGGAGCCCGATGAGCATGAAATGAAGTTCGGGTTGATTTAGCGAGGCTGTAAATTTTATTAATGTCCATAACGAGTTTTGTTTGTTTACCGGCGCAGCCTTCTTCGACAGAACGATGCTAGAAAGAGACTTCCTTGTTTCCGTTCGCTTAATTTCTTCCGTGTGTCTTCTTGAAGTCGTCACGTCGCTGGCCATAGATGCTGCCCGAGATAAACAGTCTTTCATAATTGCGTTCTCGATCTCCTTTTCTTCCCCGTCCTCATCCGTGGCTTGTGCATTTTTCTCATCGTTAATGCGCTGTGCTTCGACGAGTTTAAGGTAGGTGCCATTTCGGTCCACTAACTGATCATGGGTTCCTTGCTCTTCAACCTTTCCGCCAACGATAACAATGATGTTATGCGCTGTCTTGATGGTCGACAGCCGGTGAGCAATAACAATAGTTGTCCGGCCTGCAGCGGCCTTATCTAGCGCAGCTTGAACAACTCCTTCCGATTTTGTGTCCAGTGCCGATGTCGCTTCGTCAAGCAAAAGAATTTTCGGGTCGCTAACAATTGCACGGGCAATGGCAATGCGTTGTTTCTGACCCCCAGAAAGCAAGAAGCCCCGCTCGCCGACATTGGTATCGTACCCTTCGGGTAACCCCATAATGAAATCGTGGGCGTTGGCCACCCTCGCGGCGTCTTCGATTCTTCCTCGGATATTTGCTTGAGGCTCATTCTCAAATCCAGAGCCAATAAGGCCGTGAGCTATATTCTCGTAGATGCTGGTACCGAAGAGAATTGGCTCCTGGCTAACTAGCGAAATCTGTTGGCGCAACCATCGAAGATTGAAAGATTGAATATCATGGCCATCAAGGAAAATGCTTCCTCCGACGGGAGTGTAGAAACGCTCCACCAGTCCGATTATTGTACTCTTGCCCGATCCAGAAGGCCCGACGAAAGCAGTCGTCTTACCAGCGGGTATTACAAGGCTCACATCATTCATAATGGTGACCTCCGGCCGTGAAGGGTAAATATGCTTGACATTTCGGAGCTCGATAGTGCCCTCCACGTGATTCAGCTTATGGCCGTCTTCTAACATAGGGTCAAGAGGAGAAGGCCGATCAATTGTGCTATAAATCTTCGCTGCTGCTGCCACGGCAGTTGTAAATGCTTGTATGTATGGCGTGACATTTCCAAAGGCGAGGGAACCGATGAGAATCGCCAATAGGACTGTGACTACTTGGCCTACATTCATGTCTCCATCGACAAGGAATCGAGAACCCATCCAGAACCCTAACCCATAGTTTAGGTAGATAATGCCGTACATACCACCAATAATGAAAGCGATTGATATCTGTAGCCTAGCGCCCCATTTCTCAGCGGTTTTCAAGTGGACTTCGTACTGTTCGGCGAGTTTGTCTTGCGTGCCAAAGGCTACGGTAGTTCGAATAGAACTTAGTACTTCCTCTGCAACGCTTCCTCCAACACCATAGCTTGCCAATGTCTTCTTACTTGACAGCGTTACGAATTGACCGCTACCACCCAAGATGCACAGGAGGGCAACGAGTGTAGAAGAGCATATAAGTGCTAGTTTCCAAAACTGGACGTAGGCAATGACGAATGCTGTAACAAGGCTGGCCACTGCTGTTAATGTGAGTCCAATCTTTTCCGAGATACCGTCTTGGATGAGATTCGTGTCGGCAGTGATGCGGGTTGTAATTTCTCCGGCGCCTAGCTTATCGAAATAGCCGATATTCTGCCTCAAAATAGCGCGGAGATACTGCTCGCGAATTTTCTGCGAGATATGTTCTCCTGTGTAAATAAACCCCAACATGGAAATACCGACGGCGCCAAACTCGGCAATCCCAATATAGACAAAGTAAAGAACGTTTTTGGTGAGCTCATGGTAGAAATCATCATACGTGATGGTATTGAGGGATACCCCCTGGAAAACAGAGGCTAAATCTCCGAAAAAAATCTATGTTTGGGGATTAGTGGCGGCTGAAGCTCAAAATAGGCAACCGGAGTGCTTACTGTGAACAGTGGGAGAGCAACGCCGGCAGCAATAGAACAAATGACAGCAATGAAAACAATCAAAAGATCCAGATTGCTCGCGTATCGATAAAGACTCAAAAAATTTACTTGCACAGCCGGCGTATTGACTTGTGCTTTGAGGATCTGCTGTTCATGATCAGGAAGGTGGGCGAAAATAACATCTGTATCGGTGGCGGCTTCAGCTTTGGCGGGTTGCGGTTGTGATTCATGAGCTGAAGCATCCGAACCATTTGAAGTATTAGCGTCAAAGGGTGAAGAGAAGGTTCGATTGTCAATCTTCTCGTTTTCAACCGTGAGCCGCAATGGGGAGAGATTGGGTTGGTTCAATGTATTTTCTCCAGGAGTTCTTTCTCCAGCAGGAACAATATGCTCTAATCGTTTTTCTTCAGGGGCGCTTTCGTTTTGTCCAATATCCATGATAATTGGGAGCTTCTGACACAATAGAGTAGCTAGTATTGGTTAAGACCACCATGAACGTAGCTAGGCGCAAAGCAATACAGGAGCAAAACTCCACAAAGACAAATCATTAAATTTAAGGGTTAAATTCAACTGTGGTGAGAATATTAAAGACAGAATGTTTTCCCATACAATCGAGACAAAGATGAGAATAGAGGGCTCGACTCCGTCGAGGACGAAGATCAAAAGACCAAAGAATACAGATATGATATGAATGAAATGAAGGTGATCAATGGTGCAGCGTTGGAGATGTAATAGGTTAACTATCATATAAAACTCTGCTATTCTGTCGGAACTACTAGACACATACTATCACATCCAGCAGTGGGGCCCGGAGCACGCTCCTCCCGAATGAATTATTATTGTGCATACAAGGTATGGACAATATTATTATGACAAGCCACCACAACTAGAATACCTCACCAGTAGGTTCCCAATACGATAGTTGACCACACAGCGTGCTCCATCGACTTTGTAAGTTACTATATGTATGAATTAAAATATACATACAGTTCATAGCAGAACAAAAATATAGCTTGAGATATGATACAATCCTTTGGAAATCATCCGGATCTCTCGAAGGAGAATTCATTCTGTAGTACTCCGCAGCTAATGAATAACCCTAATGCAATTTAGCTCGCTAGCCTTTAGATTAGCTCCGATTATTTAGTTATCTTAATTTTGGGGTTAGGTACTTAGTGAATTTTATTCAATGCAAGCCCCTACATATAGCTTCTAATAGCCCAAGTTACATGCATTAGTACTTATTATCTTACATATGGGAAACGTTAAAATGAACCTCTCTGGGTGCCTGATTTCCCAGGCCCAAATGTCTTGGCGCCCGATAATAGGGTGGTAACGCTGGATGGGAACGCACGTCCGAAAGGCCTGCACCACAACATTAATAAACCTCCGTCAAAATGTCCCGGTCGCGTATTATTATTAATGATCATCTAGTTTTTCTGCCTGTGCACGCAAAGATGGATGCAACAACAGCCCCTGCTGCAGTAAATGATGGAGGTGACAGTAACTTTTATAATAAATGTAAGAATGGCATACTTGTGCTTTTGCACGCGCTAGCAGCGTACTAGCGTTGGACGGCCAAAAGGATCCAGCACAAGCCCATACCTTACCGATATGAATCTTATCCTTAGATAATGCTGAAGCGTAGGTATCTTTTTGATGGACGTTTTGATAACAGGTCAGGAGCTTGAATTGACGAATATCATTGCTGACCAATGTATCTGGTTACCGAATTTGTCGTCTTTTTTGTGCTTATGTACTGATCATAATGTTTATTGATGGTAGAAGGGACACCGAAAACCCAAGTGTATAGCAACAATGTATATAAATAGATGGACTGGGTGGCCAAGAGGCCGATCGGAGTAACAGTATATTTTGTCCAAACTCACATAGATGCTGTACCCAATTTCGCCTCCTATCATAGGGCCAACTGGGTGCCTTTGAGAGTTCTTATAGTAGTGGTGGTGTTTGGTATTTGAGCGTTCTACAAGTGGCAACTTATTATCATTGGTGGCGAGTTCAACTTGTCTATCATACGTAGCTTTTTTTTGGGCTTTCAATTCCGGTTAGGTAGACATTTTAACCAGTAGTAAAACCGGCAGTAGTGTCAATTATTAGGAAAGTATCCCTCCTACTACATACGTACCTACATATATGTATTATTATGCTGTAGGTTCCACACAGGGATCTCGAACTTGGTCAGTTCAAGTCACTTGTTAGTGGAGGCAGGTGGAAGTGAGAAACCACGGATACAGCATAGCATGTAGAGCATTCTTGATGGGGATATATGCCCCATTTAGAGCCAACATGCAGGTTTGGGGAATAGTGCGTGAGGGGAAGTTAAAACTACACTATACGGCCAATTTGCCTACCACACTGCTTTTGAATTTTGCACACGCACTAGTCTAGACTGAAAAACACCGATCATATTTCTTTGTAATTAGTATCCTCCAAGCCTACTATCCCACTCTTATCCCCATTGCTTGAGACAGGCAGCAGCACATATAGTATCCACCTTCAATTGTCCCGATCAGATGGAACCGTTCTCCCTACACTGCTGAATACTGTTTCGGGTTCGGCGCTCATGGCCGGAATTCCGAGCAGGTCCAGTGCAAAAGTTGAAAGACGGGCCCATACCACAACACTTCTCATACTAGTAGGTGACAGGACTACTCGTTTTCTCGGACTTTTCTCAAGTATTGTACTTATCGGAGGAAAGTTCGCGTCCTCTTCATCACTGCTACTGCGGAAATCCTCCATGAGGTATTCCAGTTGTGGTGAGTCGGCTGATCCCTCCAGCTGGCTGCGGTCCCTCGGCGATTATACATAATACCGGTTGGAATCAACTGGGCCAAGGAGATCCTCCCGAAATCACAGCGACATAGGCTGATGACTTGTAGGTGAGCTGGTAATATTTGTCAAGCTTCTCCTATCCAAGCCGGATGCCTGGTGTATAGCTCTGGGGGCCTACGGGGCCTGAGAAGTGCTAAAGTGTTGGCAAGGGTCAATGGTAGGGCTTCCCATAAAGCGCCATACCTTCCTACATATACATGCTAATAGTACCCTCTAAGTCAGCAAGCGTGTTCGACTTGAAAATGGAGCCAAGGAACTATACTCAGGCCTTCAAACGTCATGGTGGCCATTTTAAAAGTCTTTGAAATGACAAGGTACTCTGTCAAGATAGACCGACCATCTTTGGTAGTTCTTTAGTAAAGGCTAAGGACTGCGAGTAATTTTCACCGGATAATCACCATATTCTCTTCTGGTGTTTGTCATGGGTAGCGTGAACAGCGTCCGATCATTGTTAATATACATAAGTAGAGTTCCGGCATGTCTTTTGGTGTTCCACAAGTTCGCCGGCCTTTGTAGTTTATATTTATTACACCAATATTAAATTAGTGAAGTTTGCCGACTGGGGCCTCCTCCTCGAGGTTCTTAGGGAGTCGTATGACTAGGGATGCATTTACGCGCGCATTTATTATTTATGCGTTTTATGCGTGCGCAGCATAAACACGGATCGGTTATGATGGCCCGTGCACACCACGTGATGTCAGAACGGCAGAATTTTTCTATGGTAGTCTTTGTAGAATATACGTAGTGGACATATTCTCAACAAGTCAATACAATTTCTACATGGTTTTCCTCGTACTGTCACATATTGTTTGTTCAAAATGAGAGGTCGTCCTTCTAATCTCGAAGTTCAGAATGCATTCGATATTTATGACAAAACTGACTCTGCCGGGAAAACTCTCTTTATAATGCGAAGACCATACACATCAATTCCAGGGCCCTACTACGAGAAAGAAAGGAGAAGCAGGCAGAAGATGAGCTGGAAGCTAAACTTATTGATCTTGAGGATGAATTGGCCACTGTAGGAGAGGATGAGCTGGAGAATCTTACGCTCATTCAAAATGAAGAGCCCAATGATTGTAGTATGGAGTAGTTTCTATGCTTGTTAAATGTATGTATTGGATAGGTACTTAATTCAATAATCTTTTCGCGCTAGCTATGATAGCTCAGGTTGATTGGTTTATACATATAACTATAAATCATATGCGGCATAACTTCATAAGCGGTCAACACTGCCAAGAAATAATTCCTGCAGCATAAATGTTTTATGCGGTGCGGCGCTAACCACATTTAGTTAGCGTGGATTTAATATTTAATGCGCAGTGCAACCCTACATATGACATGTATTAAACCTAAGTGACGGGACCCCCACTTCCCATTCCCCGGAAATATTCGATCCAGTCCAACTCGCAGTGCATTTGGAATGAAATATCAAGGCCCAATGTCAGAGACCTCAAGCTAATGATAGAGAATATTTCATTAGGTAGGTAAAAACGAAAAGACTAGGCTAGAGAAAAGAAGAAAGAGACCGGCGAGCTGCTGCATGATATCTCTCAATGAGCAACTCGCACTAAACCCAAACAGGAAAGTATTACGAGACACCCAGGACTCCAAGTCCGTCCTGCTAACGCCAATGCGTTGTTATGTCGACCGATGAAAATGGTTACGCTTACAAGTACGCTAGCTTCTAGGAGCTAGAACGTTTCAACGTTATAGTATCTTATGTCAGCGCTTGTAATGGAGAGCTCCATATCAGCAGGGATGAATGCGATGCTCGGGCCAACTGCAGCAGATGATGATAGACCATTTATGAAACCAGGCCGAAGCACAAGATCAACAGTTAAAACAAATGGTTTATGCTTTGAAAAATGGACAGCGGCGGTTCTGGATACAATACCAGAATGCTCGTTGGGATGAAGAGAATAAGCTACGCTTTCGAGGTCGCAAATGGGTCCCTGACAGTGAACCATTGCGTACATAATTAATGCAAGAAGTTCACGACTTCTTCCTTACTGGACACCCGGAAAGAGATCAGACATATGCTATCCTAGCAAGGTCTTTCCTCGGGCCTGGCATGGGTAACGATGTCAGGCGATTCACAAGAAATTGTGACCAGTGTGGGTCTAACAGAATATGACGAGATTGACAACAAGGATCATTAAAGCCATCGCCAATCCCCGATAGTGTCTAGAGAGAAATATCGTTACTGAATTGCCATTATCATTAAGATATAAAAATATCATGGTCGCGTTTGAGCAAAGATGTCATTTTTGGGCCAATGAACAAGATTGATGCGAAGAGTAGCGGAGAGGTTCATACAGGTGTTTGTAGATACCATGGGCTAACCACCACCAGCGTTCCTCACAACGCAAATACAAATATGAGGCTATATTTAATTTGATTTGTTTATTTGCAAATATTTGTGTCAATACGGGATAGTAAGGATGTTATGTGCGAGCGCCCAAGGGCAGGTGTCTACCATAGCTGGGAGGCTCGATACGGACGTTAAAATCAATTTTGATAATAATAGCAATATACATGGCGCGGCTAAGGACCGCCTGGTAGCGCTCGACGGATAGCCTTGCTGGCAACCAATTCGAAAGCACTCGCCCTTGCTCAGTTCTCCAGGCATTGTAATAATGACTCAACAGTATTGTGCGCTAGCTGTTGCCTTTGCGATGTTATTGCTAGCTTGGCAATACTAAAGATGCGCTCCTTTTTGGCGTACATCGCCAGAATCGAGAGCAAATCAAGCGCCATTCGAGATAGCGTTGGGAATCGCTTTTCATTTGTCAGCCACCAGGCAATAGGTCTCTAAAAACCTTCCTCAATCCCATCTAGAGCTACGGGGTCCGGATCATCGTAATAATCCTGTCCTGAGACAGTCCAATCATTCTCCTGGGCCGGAGCTGACGCGGTAGTCCTCTCGCTAACCTCCCCACTTTCCGAAACTACATTCCAGTGACTGCTCTCATAAAAGGACTTGAAAATGCCTAGGATTCTGTCTTTCTGGTCAGGGAAATTATGGTCAGCCCAGCGAAGTCGGTGGCCGGGATGCAAAACCATCACGTAAAATGGCCCGGAAGAAGCTGTTCTAGCGTGTGTCATTCTTTGACTTCAAAGATAACTCCTTCCGGTCTCCGGGAGAATGAGGTTTTCCAACTTGTTTAGCATTACCCGGCCCTCTCCCTTGGTAATCTTCCTAAACGCATCTCTTCGAGCCGCGCTGTGTTTGATGAATTGAATAGTGTTGTGAACCTTTCCTAGCGGCCCCCGCTTCCTCTATTGCGCCAGCATTTCTCACTCGCTTTCGATGCCGTCGGGTGCAATATTTAAGGTCTTTAACACGTTTTTCGCAGCGCCGCGAGGAGAAATGGCGCCTGATCTTCACCGGAATGACTACCCTCGACTCGTTTTGATCCAATGAGGCGGAACTGTCGCTCGCCTTCAGCATTAAGGTAGTAAGCAATAATGGAAAGAATAGTTTCCGACTCTGGGTTAGTCCAAAGGCCAAAAGACATGTGAACAGCAGATTTCGCCTCCCGAAGCTGCTTCCTTAATGACATCTTCTGTGTCTCGAAAGATGTGCTGATCCACCTTCTTATAGTATCTCCAGATTCGGGTAGCAACTCTCCAGCCATATCCCTATTTAAGAGAGATAAAAACCGACGAAATAGAGGGTGTTTGATTCCGTGAAATGGTATATTGGAATCGATAATCCACCCTAGTAATAGCTCTTTGAGCGCATTTCGGGGGTTGCAACTACTAAAGGTCTGTTGGCGGCAGCGTGTTGCTGCAATTCTAGTACACTCGGTCTTTTTGTAGCGGGTTCGTCGGAGTCGATTGATGATGTTGGGGCCTCTAAATACCTAATGCTCTCGGTTCAAGTGAGTAGTTGCTGAAGATGTGACTACAGCTTCAAAAGTACGAATTTGCTTCGCTTTATAATAAGAATAGAGCCAAAAAGGCTTATTCCGTTGCTTGCCAGCTGAATCTACCTCGACAAGAATTATCCTATTGAAAAATAGTGATTACCGGAGCGGAGCGGAGCGGAATAACTACCATCCGGTGCAGAATTTTCATCTCTTTTCCTTACCGCTGCGTCCTATATTTCTACTTTCTCTACTTGAGCAAGTTAGCTAGTATCATCGAATACCAACTTGTTCCCCTTTAATTCATCTTATGACCGTGTACTCGTAACATATCCCGTGGTTTTGAATCCACAAACCGTGCTTCCTTTTCTTATGTAGCCATTCCTCCTTGACGTATGACTTATCCTTAATTCAAATTCGGGGCAAGTCGGCTGCAGATATAACTCCAGGAAGCTCATCGCCGAGGAGATTGGGATTCACATCGCTGGTGAAGATAGCTCAGCGAAACTGTAAGAGAACGCTTATTTCACCGTTAGAAGCAATGGATTCAGTCCCATTAGCGTTACCGACAAGAGATTTGGTGTTTGACATCATGCATCGGTAGCCAATAGCCAATAAAGCAACCTCAAAGCCAAACAAAACAAGCTCTGCATGACTATTACCGTACCTACCATAGCAAACTTAGGTATATAATCTATACACATCATAATTATGGTATCTTTTTGGGGGCCGCCTTTGTCTCCTAAGCCTGGGTGACCTAAGAGACAGTACTGACAAACGTCCCTCCAATTCAACGTTAATATCAACATCTTCTTGCCTTGCGGATTGTTTAGGTTTACTCTTTGTAGGCTTCGGCTTTGGTTGCGACCTTTTGGGCTCTCCCATTACCTTGTTGGGGTACTACACCGTCGTTTTCACCAAGCTGCCTTTGTACTAAGCTATCCCGTTCCCGCACACCTTCATTGAGTTTACGTTCAAACTCCCGCCTTTGCTTTTTTAGTGTATAATCCGCCTTTTTGTCTGTTTGCTTCTTCTTATTATCTTCCTTCTGCTGTGCCTTTTCAACTTGAATTTCCTTCATCCGGGTAATCTTAGATGGGCTGAAGATTAAGTGCCCGATTCCCTCTTCTGACCGCAATTGCTACATTAAATTCATGCCTTTTTGATGTTTTCTCTTTTCTTGATCGAGTTGATCCACGAAATTGCGGTTTTCATGCCGGAGGATCTCATTTTCTGCGGCTAGTTTCTCTATAGTATTCGCGGCCCTCTTTGCTATACCGCTAGACGAACCCTCGCGAATCTGGCGAGTAAAACGGCGTATTGTTTTTGAGTCGACTTCTGACGGGGCGGATGAGCCTGTTGCAGCAGTAGATGGCCGTGGTTGGTGCGTTTCAGCTTCTGCGGGATCAACTTTTTTGATAACTATAGTGGGATCGAAAGGGTTAAGGCCAACACGTAACCATCCACTTCTAACGTTTTATAAAGGAAATAGGATCGGGAAAGCGTGCCTAAGGCACCAATACTAGAATGAGAGGTAAAATCAGATTCCTAGAACCATGAAGGGCAGCTCGGTTATATACATAAAAGGAGGCAAATGCAGATGGTGGTGGCTGTGTGCGTGCATGGCTATCTGAGCCAGTAGGAATAACATATCCTAATATGGAAGTGTGGCGATAACAAAGTGACAGTCTACCCTATTAGGGGTCGTTACACGTTTTCCTCGGAGAAAGTCTTGGCCGAAATAGACCAAAGAACTCTCTCTTTGAGAGTGATCGTTTTCCTTGGCTTTTGAACTGCCATAGATCAAGTTCCTGGGCATAGAACTGCCAAAAAGGCCAACATCTAAAGGTTGAAGCCGATGGGTTGAGTGAGGAGGGAACACTGCGACAAGAATTCGGTGTTCATAGAACCAACCGAGGAATCTTATGTTTACGTGGCTTCCGTGCCCGTCGAGAATAGGCATACGGTACGTACCATGACGAGCTTTTGCCTTAGAATAGCGATTGGCAAATACACTCAAACCCCAAATCATCATTCGTCCAACCAGCGGGGGAGGAAGCAAAGTGCGCCTTATACTTCGCTTCATCCAACTCCTCAACCCAAGTATCCATTACCGTTGGGCCTGGTAGATCAATGTTGGGGGAATCCAGGAACCATCTGTGATGACCTCATCTGACATCAATAGCTGCCGGGACCGAATCACGTGACTGGCTGGGACACCTTACGGAAGAAGGAATAGTACACAGGCTAGTCCATAGAAGTCTGCTTCCGCAAGATCCCATTCATTCATTCATTCATTCTTTTTCTTATGCTTAATATTCTTGTATCATAGCACCTAAATAGAATCAAGAGACTCCATTCCTCTTCAGTCCTTATTAGATCAGGCTTTTTATTACACCATCCATGCAAATTGACCCTAGGTACGTAATCCATTCCCGGTTACCATCATGGCCTGCTCCAGAGAGTAAACCTTGGTGGGAGGCTTGCTTTGAATAGACTCTCTTGAGCTCCCGAAGGACTCCAATGGAAAATCCCTTCTCGTCCATATTATAGGTGTTTTTTTCATGGACTTCATATTGGTATAGTTTTTTCCGAATCTATCGGTTCCTTATGTTATGCGCAGCCTACATATACGTCATCTCATCGCATGCTACACTAAAAAGAGGATAGTTATTATGCGTAGCCTGCATATGCGTCATGTAGAGTCATCATTCATGTACTTTATCCACGTCACACTTTGTGTGCTTTTTCTATGTCTTTGGGATGGAAGGGTATAGCTTGACGTCTCCCACCTGGAATCCCAGATTTCCCTTCTTTCTGAAGTCAGACTTCAGTCTTGTACCACTCCTTGTACACACCTTGTACCAATGTACCCCATTGCATGTATAGTAGCATAGTCATTCCGCTCCCAATATACATCATTCGCTACCTACGGAGTGTCACACCAACAAGCCGGAGGTTGAAGCGTAACAACCTTAGCATGATCCAAAAGCAATTCTGAAGTACAAACCTCCTCAAAATAAAGCCTATAGGCCCCGAGACTATCTGCCTTTTGGCGGCATAGATCCATCTTTAAGAAGCCGGAATCAAGCCTGTCTCTATGGCGCTTGACAAAGTCTTTGGGCCAGTTCTTTCCCACTCGAATTTTGGCAATATTGAAAACAAAATTCCGGACCATTTGTACTACAGGCAGAATGCCCCGAATCGACAGTTCATTAATATAATCAATAAGAACCCTTTCTTGGGCTAGCGACAGCTTACACTTGTTTAACCTGTCTACCTCATGGTGGGGCTTTGTTTTGGCATTAAAGTTCCTTGAGAGTGTAGAACGATTTCATTTTCAGCAGTGGCCTTGATATTTGGCGCTTCCTGTGATCCCAAATCATTCAATGCCTTGTCACTCGGCCTCATTTTGACAAAGTTATGAATTTTTGGAGTTGCCGTGAGCGTGTGTGCATCTCGTAGGGCCGTACACGTGACAGGGAATACGTTTAATGTTAAGTCATGGGCTGCAGTTTGTTCTTTTGCCATCTGCGCAACCGGCTATTAATAACACTGCTACCGGTATTGGCCCTTTCTTTATGGGTTCTCACGCCTATTGATTGAACACACCGCCTGGAGTTCATAACGTTTTTTATATGATGCCTGCGAGTAGCGATCCCTTTCCTAGCCAGAAACAAGGAGACTGGCAGCCGGGGCCTGTTATATTAGAAAGTAATTTCGCCAATGCTTCTGATAAAGATGGCTCCGATGGAACCCATGATGAATACGAGGTGGAAGATATTCTGGGGGGAAGAACTGTACGGAGGGGGCGCGGCTGGTAACGGCAGTTCTATGTTAAGTGGACCGGTTGTGCACAGCCTACATGGGAAGTGCTTTTGATGACGTGGAAGCTTTGGATCGTTATGAAACCCGTCAATGGTGACACACCGAGGAGGAGGAGGTATATCAACTAGACCCTGCATAGCATCTTATATGAATTCTGCT
The DNA here is from genome assembly GCA_019804575.2 of Pseudotulostoma volvatum. NCBI lineage: Eukaryota > Fungi > Ascomycota > Eurotiomycetes > Eurotiales > Elaphomycetaceae > Pseudotulostoma > Pseudotulostoma volvatum. The sequence goes on from JAHQZX020001672.1 coordinate 21,080, forward strand.
CCTCTTACCTTAATAACATATTGATATTCTCTTCTAGATCTCATGAGGAACATAGGACGCATATGAAGAAAGTGTTGCAACTGTTACAAGGAGCTGGTTTGCAACTGGACATTGACAAATGCAAGTTCGAAGTACAAGAGACAAAGTACTTAGGATTCATTGTATCAGCGGGTAAGGTTGTGTGAACGGACCCCGCTGAGGTTGATGCTATCATCTCCTGGGCTTCACCAATGACAGTTAGGTGCGGCCGTACCGAGGCTTTATACACAGCTTCTCGGAACTAGCTAGACTACTAACAAACCTTACGCAGAAGGGCCGAGTATTTAAGTGGATTTGAGAAGGCCTTCCAGAAGCTCAAGACTATGTTTACCACAACACCGGTACTTATGCAATTCAGTTTTAAACGGGAGATAATCATAGAGGTTGTTTCATCAGGTTGGGCCACCGGCGGAGTGTTATCATAATATGATGATGATGGAGTACTACGTCCCTACACCTACTTCTTGAAGAAGAATAGCCCTACGGAGTGCAACTATGAAATTCATGATAAGGAGCTACTGGCCATCATCAACGCGCTGAAGGAATGGGAATCCGAGTTGATTAGTGTTGAGAGTTTCGGCATTCTTGCTGATCATAAAAACCTGAGGTATTTTACTACTTTACGACGATTGAATGAGCGGCAAATGCGATGGGCTGCGATACTGAGCCGATATGACTTCATGTTACATTACCGACCCGGCAAACAGGCCAGTGGACTAGACGCACTATCTCACAGAGAACAAGACCTGCCACAGGACCTACCGATGAGAGACTCCAGCACCGAGAACGACGATCACTGGATCCAAATATTTTCAGGGAAGAGCTGGACCTTGAGTCTACCTCTGCGTATGTCGCCGCCATTCTAGCGTCACCAGCCCTTGACATCAATGATAATATGGATACATGGCAACCCAGTTGTCCTTCTAGTCACTCCGCTGCAGTCAGGGTTGTATAATAACTTGGCAAGCCCCGGTGGAAAGGCCTGATTCGCCATTTTCCGGACCTCGTTCAGCGCGTAGAGCAATACCTTACCAATGACGAGGCGAAATAGAGGGATCAGGAGATGGATCGGCTTCCGAACCCGATCATTGTGAATATCCGCTATGATTTAAGAACGTTGGTATTTGACTGTATTATTGAATGATTGATGCACTCTAAAGAGGTCTGCTGTGGATCCTCCAAGGTCCCTCTTCAAAATGTAGTGACCACCTTCATTCCTAGATGTAGTCAACTGGTCGAAATGAATGCACTCGTTGAGATGACAGGCTAGGAAGCGCCCGGCAGTATCCTCATTCATCTATTCATCCTCATATAGGTGATAGCCTCCTCCCAGGCCTCAGCGCCGTATTCACCGCGAAAGTTGAGCCATTCGGTGTCCTTCTCCTCAGTTGGCGCGTGGATAACCTTCATGAAGTTACCGAGAAAGGTCTTCCATTCTGCTTCTGGCAACCTTTTTCTTGAAACCAGGGCCCTTTGTAGCCTCGTCCTGTTAGGGGATAAACCTCGTTTGGTTAACTTGCTAAGCTGATGTACGAAAGGAACCGTTGAAGAAGGGATTCAGCAGTTGCAGAGTTTTTAGAGAGCGGTGAGATAAATTTACCCCGTTCTATAGTAATTGTGGGTGGTGTTCACCCCATCTATCCGGTGCTTCGGCTTCTTCAAACAGCACTGCGGCATGCCAGGTAGGTGTCCTGTAGCCAACTAATTTAACCAATAGCCCATGACAGTACCCTCTGCCAACACGCTTCCATCGTTCGTCCATTATTTCTTCCACGGACCATTCTTCATTAATTAGCTGCGATGGGGGTTGATAATCATCATTCTGTTGGCTTGGGAATGGGTCAGAGGCTGCGGGTCGTAGTAGCATGGTATGGAAGACATCGTGGATTCCGCCAGGTGTATTAAGCCGGTAGGTATGCGAGCCAACCTCTAGGACTGTATTTAGCGTTGCGGGTGTCCAGTTTCTTGATTGGCCATTCAGTCTGTATATTACACAAGTCCAGCCACGCTTTATCACCCACTTGGTAAGCAGGCGCAACATCTCGGTGACAGTTTGCGTAGGTTTTATATTCCTGCTGGGCGGCCGCAAGTTCCGTTCTAGCAATCTCTAATGCATGGGCTAGCTTTGTGACGATCTCCTGTCCTTGTTGGGCTTTTGATCTCTGTTCTCTAGTAGTATCTGGTGCATCTTGTAGCTCTTCCAGCTGAATAGGTTCTATATGATATTCATGGTCTAGGAAGAGGGGACTAATCCCTGTGGATGCAGCATCCCCCCCATTGATTGCAAGTTGTACCATAGGTAAGAAAGAGGGCCAGTTCGCCTGCATATGATCACAGAAGATACGTAGGTGGCATTCATCCGTTCCGTCTGGCCATCCGTCCCCGAATGGTGAGCTTCCAGTGTAGAAAGACGTCTCTTAATCCCCAGGAGTTCATGAAAGCTTTTCCACATCTTGTTGACAAATTGAGTATTGCGGTCCGACGTGATCGCACTGGGAACTCCATGATAACCGTGTAAGCTTCTCTGCGACAGTGGGGGTGTCTATATGCTCGCAGGAAATCAGTACCGTCGCTATCAACAATGACCATGAAATCTCTGCACCCATTCGATTGCGGCAGCTTCTCAATGAAGTCAATGGATATCGGAGAGAGATATTTGATCACCGTCCTATATATACTGAATGTTTCCCATTTGGACGTTCAAAGCACAGCGTCGGGTTGATTAAGTGCTAATATATTTCACACATAAGTTTAAGTTATCGATACTCATGTATGTATCTAAATAAACTTGGCCGTCTTTAGTTGTTTGGCAGCATCTTCACTAGCGAATATGGCTGAGGATATATGTCATAGCCACAGCCGTCACAGCCGCCACAGATCACGTGGTTCTAACGCAAGCGACAACGTGTTGCGACCCACTTGTGCCCTACCACACAAATCTAGTCTTGGAAGATTCAACAAGATCACCACAACTTAATGCATCATCGCGACGAGCCCTCAACATGCCGGTAAGCCCCCCGCGACCATGATGTGGTTGATAGGTGACTTTGTTGGCCTTTTTGGGATAGCTAGTTTTGACTCAAGCAAAGTGCCAGAGGCTTTGGATTTGCAATTGCTTCAAATTTAGCATAAAGAGTCCATTCTTTGGGCATTGATCCGGAGTTGAGGAGCCAGCTGACATACTTTCTAGAGCCACAAGACCTTCCGTGTCAAGCAGAAGCTTGCTAAAGCACAAAAGCAAAACCGACCTATTCCTCAGTGGATTCGCCTGAGAACTGGGAATACTATCAGGTAAAGTATCTTTTTAGATGTATATAATTTGGCCACCCTTTGGAACTTGCTTCGTCCCTCGATAATCCATCGAGAAAACGCCTTTTTCCTACCACCGTTAGCAATAATGAGTAGTAGAGCTAACAGTAGTGCTGTATCACAGATACAATGCCAAGAGAAGGCACTGGCGGAAGACACGCCTTGGGATTTGAACCCGATATTTCCTCAATTTGCCTATCCTCCTTTCATGCTCGTTTCCCTTTCTTTCTGGTGTGTTTTTGTTGAACAGAGGAATGGCATGCATCCTGTTTTCACGTTGGCGGATATCGTGTTAGTGGAAAACGGTCGATCTATGTTGACGCGAAAGGAATGCTGAAAAGTGATGTAATTTCTCGGTGACGCAATGTGGATATGGCTACTATTTATTTCTGATCAGGTAGCCAGCAGATCTCGCTTAACTATACAAGAATCCAAGTGATCTGTGTGATGATCCTTCTTTATAGATCTTTTCCTTTTTGAGCTTCTTTTCATACTTTGATCGCACAATAAACAAGGAACATTGCTGTTACTGTCCCTGCCTATTACAAGATGGCTGGAGTTGAGACATCCACAATAATTGGACCACCTCTCAAATTAGGATCCATAAACTTATATGAAGACTCAAGTCTCTATTGGGGCTTAGCCATTAAATTAAATTTAAAGGTTACATATCCCGTAACGGGATCCTGATGCTTAAGTCGTTAGTCTATGTATCATCTTTTAGTAATTATTTCGTTGACCGATCGATCAACGCTTTGGAAGCACTTGCCTCTGTCGGGCTATGGAGGAGGTCCATCATTGCAGTTTATACTAATATTATAAAGGAGGGCTACGAGATTTTTATGTGTTAGGAACGAACTCAAGTGCCAAAGTGATTCCGACGGATATGATTTCTTATGACTCGTCTCACTACATGATTTAAACGTTGTTCGCGTGATGCACATTACGTTGGCAGCTCTGGGGATTGTTTTATCCGCATCTATTTGTGAGGTGATTTGATTAGTTCCGAAGATCTACAGCAAATAAATGGAGTCGTGAACATAAAGCAGAGTATAAAACTGGTTTAGGTTGGTGTAATTCTCCTAGAGACACTTTGTAGAATTAAGTCAGACGCCATAGACAAAGCGTACGAGAACAGCATAACACAATGGGGTGTCATTATGGTTTCCTCTTTCCTTGGAGGGGTCGAATCATTTAAGAGATGATCGATTCTCGAGCTGGGATCTGAGGGCCAAGATATCAAGCATTATTGAGCGAGATACTAACGGCTGGGAGGAAGTCAGAATCAAGAAACGATGTTAAGAGCGCGGGTGTCAGGGGGTTTACTCTTCGGCCCATTCATTCTCTCGACGAATTTGATCCTCCTCCTCGGGAGTGAAATCATTTTGAATGTTGAATGTCTTGCGAATCTCTTCTGGGGATTTGCCCTTGATCATGTTCGCGACCGTTTTACACCCAACATCAAGAAGAGCCTTGATATCAAGGTAATTGGCAGCCTGTTTTTGTGTTAGAATACTATGATCGAGGGGAATGCAATGGAAGTTGTGAGTGACTTGATTAAACTTACGAGAATAATTTCGAAAAGCATTTCCTGATCGACTTGCATAAACTTTTGGTCCCATTCTTCAATGTCAGTTGTTTTGCGTCGCGAATCATCGTCGTCACCAGTACTTGGCGGGTCATCTTTGTGATGGTCGCACCACTCGATAACCTTCTTGAGGACAGATTCGTTGACCTATTGAGAGGCATGTTATTAGTGCATTTCGTAGACATCCATCACGACGGTACCCACATTTGGAATTGGAATAGGCTCTCCAGAGTCGCCCAGATCATCTAATAGATTTTTAATGAGGATTGAACGCTCAGCAACCTTACGTTCTATACCCGAAGGGCGGTTAGTATTCTATAAACTTTAAGGGCTTAAGAAGATCAAGCCCGAGTCTTGAACTTACCGACTGTGATGTCGACACTATCAGAGCTGGTAAGGGTGATGGTGGGAGCTGAAGATGCCATCCTGACGCAGGAATGCCAGAGATAGGGCTTTGATTTTCAGTCGAAGATCTTGCTCTGGGGATTGCGACTTGTCAGACACGAGGCCTACGGAGTAGCTCTGACGACAAGCGAGGGAATCGGCTTCTATGATTGCCTTTGTGGTGACAAAGGATGGAGCTCGATGTGCAAAGCCCGAAGTTGTCGGTAAATCAACGGTGACACGGAATAATGAAAGGACTCTTTAGAAAGATATAAAAATCAATCTGTTGTTAACGCAGATCACACCAAAGGCTACAACTGGCTTATTATGGACGTGATGAATAGGCTTCACTGAATACTGAACCTTAGGGACTTTGCCGGGCTCAGCCAGAAAAATGGTTGGCTAATCGGCATAAAGCGTTGGATCGAAAGGCCTTTTCCCCTACACCCTCCACTTTTCTACGCACCCTTACATCTTGATTGGGCGGTAAACTTTAGCAGTATTGCATCTCGATTTGTGATTGGTTTAACCATCGCTGCCGCATATGGGAAGAGTAATAATACCTATAGGATGAGATACTAGGTTGGCGGACATTCAAATCCAAAAGTGCGCCCGAGAAGGCCGCCATTTTCAAAGCTACGCAACGCCACACCATCACATGAAAAACGAAATCAGAGACTGTAACTCTATAAATAATTGGTTTAATAATAAAATTACAGAAAGATATATTAAAAAGTCGTAAGGGGGGAGCCTAGAGGTTCGTTTGAAAAAATGTCACTTTTTCGAACATGTCCTCAGTATACATTCTGCTGATGTAAAAAAAATATGGGCATATGTGTGGTTGGTAAGATACACATAACCCCCGGATACAAGCCACTCGTTTTTTATTATCAGTTACATATACCAACAATACCCACACATAGTCATCACCAGGCACATAATACCTGCTGATGCGATGTGAGTGATTTCCATTCACCTGATCTATATCCCAACCCTTGTCGATCTAACACCACCTTTTTCGGACAGCTGTTCTAATTTCCAGGATAGTTCTACTGGATATAGACGCTAATGATATAGGCACATTATTCGTGATCCCTTGATAGCATAATCGCGGTTGGCTCTTGCATGGTGTTTAGAGTGGTACCAAAAGTATTCAATGTGTTTCAACTCACAATAAAGCTTTGGATAGAAGAGGCCACGATGACAGTAAGGCTTTCCTCCAAGCACCCCAATTTCACCCTTTTGTGACATAAAATCAGGCTGTAAGGTAAGGTGATGAGCATAGCAGTCTAGGAGGGGAAAAGAATTAATAAAAGGCGCATTAGGAAGATGGTAAAACAAGATAAACTTACTTAAACTATACTTCAGCAATAGACTCTCGCATTTCTCATAGCCTTTTTTCTGCCTCCTCTCACAGTATGCATGGAGCTTCTTTAAACACATTGACAGGAATCTTTCTGATGAACACAATTGTCACAGATCCGTTTCTACGTACAGTTGCCACTGTGATTCCTCTTTGTCAGCAAGAATCACATATTTTGCCCTTGATACATCTCTCCCGGCATTCCTCGCAATGTGGCTTGAGGCATTCAAGGTGAAATTCCTTCTCACTTGGCCACAATTTTAGTTCCTCCAATACCCTTTGAATGCCTTTGGGAATTTTATTACAATTACCTGCTATGGGGACCACCTCATTGTTATACATTTGCTGCACAGCAGCTTCGTCCCCACTGAAATACTATCCATATCTGAGTAGAGGTTGTTAGCCTCGTCTATATTCAACACTCGAAAGACATCATCAGCATAGGCAGAATGACTCAAAGAGGAAGAGAAACTGATACCCTAGATGTAAGGCAGTAGCGATGGGGAGAGCCTCTATCTTGATATGTTGCAATAGTCTCTGTCCATCATAATGACCCCCCTCTTCTCCATACCCGGCCTTGAAAGACACACCAAATGAAGTCAACTCATCCTGTCGTTTTTGGCGAGAGATATGGTATTTTAGTAAATAAAATAATTACCGGGTATTTACCAAAAACCCGGAAATTTCTAAATACATCATTCCAAATTGATTCTAGTTGCATGTAGTTTGGATAAACATACTCCGACCCCTCTGGCCATCCCTGACTCCCTGATCCCTACGGAAGGGCTAGTAATCGATTCTGTACCTCGTGGAATATCCGTTTATATTATCATAACATTGTATGATAATTGACGGATATGGGGTTCGTGCGGCTCTCTACAACTATGTTGTTAGCGGAAATGCTAGCAGCCAATGTGGTGGAACCCACGAGCTTCTCTTCAAGGTGGGAACAAGTGCGAGTTGTGTATAGCACAAAGCTGTGCAGCGCAAGGAAGGAAGGCTCTTAAGGCCGTCGGCTAACTCTGTGCAAATTGATATGGACGGGTCTCTCGCCAGGAAACTTATATGCAGTTGTATACTATATCGAATTTCTGTCACACAGGATATCGATACCTGTATGAGCTCGGCTAACTGTGGAATGACTCCCTTCCAATGAGAAATAATCATATTATTCCTCATAATCTAGTTGTTATTGCCATTACATATAGTCCTATGATGTAGTTATGTAGTACTTTTGATGATCGTTGATTGGCGGCTAGTCATCCGACCGACTCAAACCCTTTAACCCTCCCTTTCGGATTGCAATAACCTTAAAGTCAAACCTTCTTGAATCCTCCTATGATGATGAATAATTTAATCCTGGCCAAAGACTTGTATGTATGGTGCCGGGTGAGGAAAACCAACACACCAGGGAATCATTCAAAATAAATTACTAGTTATAATTTATTACCTAATTTGGACTAGTGTTTAATATTCCACTAGTAATAAATGATAATTACTAAGTACGATGTAAGCGAAATCATATGTCACATGATATTTCCACATGGTAGTGATGATCAATTTCAAGGGCTCCCATACAAAATGGTCAAACTTACAGTCTGATTTACGCTGAAACTAAAGGTCTTATTGAAAAATATTCTCCATATATTTATTCTCTAATATTGAAATAACACTTTTATGAATCTCAGGTCTTGATTTGAACTGTTGTTGTGGTTCTTGTTCGGGGTGTTTTTGGCGTTGGTTTCCCTTAATACACCATACGTAACCGCCCCGGGCCAACGTTAAGGACATCCAATACAACCTATCTAAGAAGACCTCAACTCTCACTGAAGTTGTATATCATGTTCGGATATTCCATCTAAGATTGTTAGGTTGTTCTCAAACTTAATAGCATGACTCCCGTCTTTGGTTGGTCGAAGTCACGGACAGCGACGCCCTACCTATATCATACAGAATTACCATTCGAGTCAGTCCCAACTCCAGCCTCAGTGCGGCTGCGTGTTGAGTTTGTCCGCAGCTACCAACGACAATCAATTCTTATTAACGTCATCCCATATTGACTGCCAAACAATTGCGGTCAGAATGGCGAGATGGACTAGCTTTGATCTTGTGTTGGTGTTGCTCTGGATTCGCTCGGTATCAGCTCATGGAGGTCATGAAAGCATCCCGGAAGGCCATGCCATTTCTGCCGATCCGATCGTACGTTTTTCCTATAGGAGTTCCTCCTGTTATCTGGTCAGCCGCAATGGATTTGCTGATGTATATTTTGTGGCAGGATTCCATTCTGTGGATTCACATAATACTGATGGGCATTACCTTCGGGATCATATTTCCTTTTGGCATGGTTCTTGGGGTAGGAATATCTTTTCTATAGTAACACCAATATGAAACCCATTGGGGATATAGAAATCTTGAAATATCTTTGAACCTGACAGGACATGAAATGGCAGATTGTCCGAAATCGGTGGCACGTTCCCACCCAAATCGTCGGTACCATCGTTGCTCTGCTGGCATATTTTCTCGGCCACGCTCACAAGGGTCGTCAATTCGCCCAGAACATCCATGCCTCGTTCGCAAATTCCTTAATGCTTATGCTACTATTGCAGGTCATGCTAGGGGTGTACCTCAAGCTACATCTCAACAAGGGCATCCATGGCCGAATTCGCCCGTTCATTGTTATCGGCCACGGGGTGGTTGGTAAGGTGATGCCGCTGGTGAGCTGGGTACAGATGGTGTTTGGGGGAATTACGGCTCTGGGCTTCTGCCGCGGAGATCATTTCGGCCAATGCCTCGCACACTTTATCATGGGGAGTGCATTCATTGCCTACGGTATCCTACTCACCATCGTTCTCCTTGCTGGTCAGTTCTGGCTACGTCAGACTGGCCGGAGCCAGGAGTTCTTCGACTCACTGATTATTACAATCTGGGGCTGTGTCAACACCTTCACAGAACACCGCTGGGGTGGACCATGGGTCCACAATGACCTCCAGCACACGAGCATGGGCATTGTATGGTGGTGTGCCGGTCTCCTTGGTATCTGGCTAAGCCGGAAGAGGAACGGCCGGCCAAAGCGCAATCTCATTCCTGGCATTGTTATTCTCCTGACTGGCTACGCGATGTCAGCTCACCCGCAGACCCTACCTCTCAGTGCAAGCATTCACAAAGTCTTCGGATATACGTTAATGGCGGCGGGCGCCGCCAGAGTTGTTGAGATCTCTTTTGTCCTGAAGGATCGAAGCACAATCAGCCCTGACGGATCTGATCCTCATAGCTTTCAATATCTTCCGCCATTCGTATGTCATCAAATTGTGTTTACTTGCTTATAGATTAGAACTTCACTTGTCTTAAGCTGTGAGCTGACACAACGTTACAGCTTCTCTATGCGTCTGGGTTCTTGTTTATGGGAGCAACGGAGGAGCAAATGCAGCTTCTCAGCGATGCCAACGTCTCTCACGTCTCTTATGTACTTACTTTATATAGTATCGCGTTCATCCTCTTCCTCTGTAAGTTTCCCTGTATTTCCCCGTCATTCGGAACTACTCTCATCATGATGCTGTTATCTAGTTGTCAACATCCTTCTGCATGTTTATGCAACCGTTATCTGGCCTCAGTCTGCCGAGAACAATCATTCTAGGCGTAAAAATACTGCTTCAACCGTAGTAGGGTCCGTCCGTTTGAACGAGGACTCGCACTCTACTCCAGCAATCTCAAACGCAAACGGTAGCCTCCCCGTGATGAACGGCCGTACCCGTTCCCGATTGGAAGAGGAACACATACGAGATGCAGAAGCATTTGAGCTCCAAGGTCTAATCTCCGAAGGAGATGAGAATGAAATCGAGAACGGTCCCAAGAAAGCCGAAGATGAGGAGAATCCGGCCGTTATGAAAATACCTGGAAGAGTGTAGAGACTTCCAAAAGCTCAAGATCGGTTCGTCATTATAACCGTGATTTAAGAGTTGGAATGTGGCCTAAAAAAAATATACCCAAACATACTGTACATAGCGTCCCAGCCTGAATCGGCCGTATCGCCTATGTAAACATCATATCATTTTTCTACAGGGCAGAGGGACGAGCATAATAATGGAGCATCAACGATGATAACCGCCGTTTCAGGCTTTGATATCGTTGAGCATCGGCGTATATATATATATATTCTCTCTACGTGTATGTCAATGGTGTTTCTGTGGTTCGCTGGTTTGCTGGAACGGCCATTTTATTCCCAGTTTGTTGGTTACTTTTGTTCTTTCTTCTATATCTGGGATAGGAACACTTTGTGATGAATTTTGATTTGTTTTTGTATCGCCGTTTTCTCTTTCCTTTGCTGTGCCCATTTTAGATCTTAAATCCTATATGGCTAGCCGTCGGCACGTCATAAACCCTATTTTCTCACTTTTTTCTATCCCGCCCCGTCTTTGTCCCTAGAGTAGAAGGAAAGATCAACAATAGTTGTCACTGCCGACCACATTATTAAACGGTATCATCCCTCGTTTGACTGTAGATGATGGGTAGGGATCAAGAAATATTAAATGTGAGACCAGCTCTTTTTCAAGCATTTTATTTTCATCCTCCTTTTTGTGTAACTCTCTTCCCTTCGTTAGAACAAATCTCGCCTCCGAGATCTCAGTTACTTATCGAATTTCCTTCAGGAACCCCCATGCGCAATTCGTTACTGTAGGAATGAAATACTAGTGCAATTAAATGCACGCGTCAATGTAACGTCAGTCAAACGCACATACTCATCGCCGATTCGATTTTCGATCTGAGATGCGACTTGAAATTTCCATTCTCGAATGACTGCTTTGCGTTTTCAAGGGTCAGTAGCGGGGAATGTTGGAGCAGTGGCAACAGTGCCGATTTGAATCGGAACAACTGAGGGCACCTGTGAAGATACTAAGTTTTCAATCTGGCGCGGAATTGGGTGCAATGGGTATATAGGCGCAACGTTCCTCTCGCCATCGAATAGTAAAATGTTTTGCAGGGGGTGCTCCCGTTCACTGAGCACGTTGATGACATCTTGTGCGAGACTCCCGCCCAGAAAAGCCGCCACTGGGCTCAGTTCACTTCCCAGGTTCTGGAGGAAGAGACGCAGGAATTCAGAGTCGAGGGTGGTGGGGTCGAGCTGCAGCTCTAGGTGACGCTCAGTAGCGAAGGCGGTGAAGAGTTCGAGATCTGAATGTGACGAGGCTGGCGAGCGTCCACCCGAGGCTTTCTGAAATTCCCACAGAGCTCGCAGACAAGTGAGGAGTGGCGTCACCTGCTTTCGCTTGCGTGGAATGCGAGTGAAATCCTCAGGAAGGGGAGAAGTGTTCGCGAGAACCAGAGGGCAGTATACCTCTCGTTTTGTAACCATTTCTACGACCTTCTCGTTCTCCTTCTTGGTGTTGATCCTGAGAATGGTTCGCGTGGGAGTCTCCCGAGGGGCGGATATAACGTTCGACTTTTCCCGTTCAATAACGAAGTCATGGCTGATTAAGTCTGCAAATGCGTACCCGTAAAAACCGTGTAAACCTGCCGCGTAGAAAGGGCGGTTTGCGGTGCGACAAGCTTCGTTGATAGTGGTGTATGTTGGAAAATCCAAATCCGTCGCAATGATGACATCAAAGTTGGCAAAGAACTGGAGGGGCTTCATGCGGATATTCTCAATATCAATATGAAGTTGGACCCTTGGGTTCATGCTGTGAATTTGGGGGCCAGCAGCTTGCGCTCGCTAACATAGTCATTAGTTGACGTCGTTCTGCACAAGACACTGAGGTTATTAGCACATTTTGGCTCACATGCTCCTCCGATATGAAGAACTGAGCACCGAGATCCTCCTCTGTAACACATTCGGGGTCCACTATGGTCAGAGATCCTATACCAGCTAGGACAAGGTTTTTGGCTATTTCGTTGGATAGGGCTTTGATGGTGATGAGGAGAACATGGGCTGATCTCAGCCTGAAATAGAGTAGAATTTCGTCCGATCAGCAAAAGCAGCTATTTTGAAAACATGGTACCGGCGAGAAAGAGTACTTCTCTTGTGCCTTTACTCCCCATAAACGGATTTGTCGGTCGTAAAGCGCAATTTCGTCTATATAATACGACTAGTGAGATTCCCCCTCGTGAAAATTACAACGCTCATCTGAACTCACCAGCGCCGATTTTTTGAACAGTGTTGTCATGAAGATCCATTGTTGCTCAACATTCGATTGGATACATGCAATAAGCAAGAAATTGAGGAGGTCTAGATAGTATTCGGGATATGAGTATGAAGATAGTGAAATCAGTAAAGGAGGTCACTTGTGATGCTCTCCCAAGCCCCTTTGGGAGAAGGCTTAGCTCATTATCATTTGTTGGAAGGTTATATATGATTTCTTTAACTGCATATGTTCCCTATGTACTACTAGTAGTAGTATCTAGAATTAGTAAGATGACCTAATAGGAAATCTCGGTGGTGATTGGCTGGTATTGACTATCCACATGATCCAAGGCTGCATTACATTAACTGCTTACATTATTAACTATCCTGATATGGGTGGTCTAGAGAGCACGAGATCACCAACCCGCTTGCCTCCATCTCACCTCCTCACTCCTAGCCCACTTTAACTTAACTTTCACACTCACATCCATCATCAACTTCGCCTCTAGCATTAGGCATATTTGGCATTACCTACCTCTCCTGTTCTTGCCCTAGAGGCCATCTGTTCGATATACCTATCGTCTCCAACTTCGATTGTCAGACGGATACTACATTTGCCGCCTTGGCTGTCACTGGAATCTTTGTGACCCCACGTCATCTAAAAATGGTAAATCACACCCATTCTAACATCCATGAGCTGGTCCCCCCATTACTTGATTTGTGAGGCAGACTCATCCTAACAAATTCGAGTATTGTTGAAGGTCATTTGGCAGTATTGACCGTTGTCACTCTAGTCCAGTAATTTTGATTATCCACCTGCTTCCACTCGCCCACCTCGTGGCACTGTCACCGATCGGCTACAGCCGCGCCCTGCCTTACGGCTACAGCATCTCCGTGATCTCCTGAGTTCGGAGCGAATTCATGATCGAGCGGGCCACTCGACCGTGCATGCCCTAGAGACAATCAACCAAGAAATTGATGAGCTTCTCTCAGATCGCTCCCGAAATTTGATTAGCTTTGAAGACATTGATCCACCAAATCAGCGACCGTACCAAAGAATGGAGGACTTGTCGACACGGAGGACAGACCGTATACGTCGTCGAGTGTTAGATGATGATCGCGACCCAAATTCGCCTCCAACGTCTAATCCTACGGGGATCATGGAACAAGAACCTATCTCCCGGCAGAGACGTCGTGGGTTGAGGCCAAGTGAGACTTTATCAAGGGTTAGAGACGGGAGGATGAGAGGCGCCAATGTTGACTTGGATGGGCTACAAGCTCTTCAACCAGCCCCTGCTAGGATCAGGGATGGTGACTCTACAATCAGTTCTATTCTTGAAGATCCTATCTCCCGTATCGGCTCCCCCAACCTCACGCCCCAGGATTACTATGCTGTGGATCCCCCTGTGAGTAGGTGGAGGGCCAAAAGACGCAAGCTTGAATCGGATGATAACAGGGAAGGCCTACGGGGTTTCAGCTACGGGCAATTTGGTCAAGTCGTCCCTGGAGCTTTAAAGATGGAGATCATCAGCTGCGACGGAGGGGCTTATCCTGAGCTCAGTGGTGAAAGATCTTGGGCTAATAATGATTCTGGCATTTACACGAAACGTGATCGTTGCAACTTGGTCTTGAGGCATCGAGGCGAAACGCCCTTTTGTCTGAAAAAGATTGTGATCAAAGCTCCGAAGGTCGGATATGATGGCCCGTATGTATCTACTGTTCCAAGAGGAACGGCCCCGTCGCTAATCGATGCGTGAAGGATCCAAGAGGGAATGATTTTTGTGTCTATGGCTTCAGATGAGTTGTTAGCACGCACCCACCGCGGCAGGCGGAGTGGAACGCAGGCCTCACAAGAGTATTTAAATGGGTTCCGAGCTCCGCTTCGATCTCTTGACAGAACTGTATTGACGGATCCTGGTTTGTATTCCGATTCGGACATGGAACCTAGCGCCCCCACCGCACCGAGAAGCGGGGGTCCAAACTATCCTGTTTCAATGTCTGACAGTTCGGCTTCTGAATTTAGAATCACAACCAGCTTTGAGGAGAAATCAGAGGATGATGATGATGATGATGATGATGATGACAGTGGGAACGAGGGCGATTCTCCGTCAGCCGCGGAGATGGGGAGAATGAACCTGGCGCAATTGGAGGAAGACACTCTTTGTCCAGAAGAGGATGAAAGTGAAAGCGATGATGACACTAATGAACCGAGCTATTTCAGCCGTACCCATTTTGAAAGGCGAACCCAGATGAGAACAGCTCGTCGGCAAAACAACCTAAACGCCCCTATTTTTCTGCGTAGACGGCGTGCCTCCAGTTTCATGGAGGCAGCTTCTTCTACCAGCCGAGATAACCTGAGCGGGCCTTTACAGTCGCCAGACGTTCTAAAACCGCACGCCCGGTTCTCGATCGGACGAGACAAGAGCATGGTCAGCATCAAATTCGACCCTCCGCCGTATGCAAAGCTAGCCTCCTGTAATCTTTCCTTCAAACCACTAACTCTGACCTAGTTCGGGAAGATTCATATTAATTAAACTCTGGAGCCCCTCGCGCGGAGGCCACATCGATATCGAAAGTGTTGTAGTTCATGGTTTCGCCGGGCCAAGATTCTTCCCTGCCGGAGGGTTCAGATAAGTTGCCTGGCCTTTACTAGCAGCAAATTTAGAGTACCCTTACCCGCCGTCTCGAGAATGATCGGTGACTAGACCTTTTTCCTGGAAATGAATTCAGAGGCTCCTTCGGTTCGCGTCTCAATGCTCTATTTGCTTGATATGTTTGTACCCCTCCCCATCCGCAGCTTCTGTAATGATAGAGCATCAATCTACAAAGGCCTCTTCCAGGTGGTGCTGTTGCGGAGGTTGTCATATCAGTCCTTCGAGCGTATATCTTCATCGAGTGGGTTGGCTGGGACCTTGACTCTTTCTATCTTTTTATACATTTTAGCTAAGGCTACTTACCGCATTATCTCACTTACTTTCAATTAACGATCTCTATAATTCTTAACCTACTTATCGTCAGCGATAAATGCTTGTTGTAGTAAATAGCCTGATAGATTACAGTAGGCAACCTTATCATTGAAAATATCACTCGTAAGATCAGGTCTTACCAGTGCGTATGATTGTTAGCAAGTAATCAAACGGTTCACTTGAATCATTTAAACTTACTCACATAGCTATAGTCTCAAACAACTTGAACATGAGAAGGGATTAAATATATCACATGCTACCGAGAGTGATAGATATCGTACTTTAATGGCTATATATATCACCAGCAAGTAATAGTGATGATGTATATTACTATTTCTTAACATTATTATGCTACTACTCCAAGGGAAAGAAGAATTCAAGGTCGCCACCATTCACGGGATCATATGTATCAAAAGCGGAGACAGGGAGGGAAAGGAAAAAAGAATGATGAAGAGAAGGGGAAGAGGAAACTATGCACATCAGCTCGTAGATCAAATCGAAGCAGCACAGTTTTGGTCGCCTATCACAAGCAAAAATTTGACTGTAGCCTGAGAAGAATATATACACACAAAATGAAAGAAATAAAGGCACAAAAAAGAAAAAAATGCTGCGGTATTCGGGAGGTGAGCTCCATCTCATGCGATAACTCCATAAGACTGACTTGAGCCATAGAATCAGCTTAATGGCCAAAAAATTGTTGGTATTTCGAGCCCGTTCCCTTATTCTCTCATATCAATTGAGGCCTTGAGTGCTAGGCCCTGTTTTGCCTTTGAATCTGAACACACACTTCCGCCAAAACCCAAAAGCAAGCCTCGGAGATCCAAACTCCAAACCAGTTAAGCAAGTTTTTGCGTTTCTTTTATTTATTCCCGAAGGCTGACAGAGTAGGGGGGAAAAGGAAAGAAAGGAAAATCAAACCAGAAATATAACCGTTATATGACGACAACATCGCCGTCAGGGTCAGCCATGTCTGAAGCTATTATATCACCATATTTACTCACCGACACCAGTACCGGCTCATCGAGGTCGATTGCACTATCATCGTTGTTAGGCCCCTGAAGATTACCAATACCGTCTGCGAGAGGAGTGGCTTGCTCTCTATCTATCCGGTTCGTCTCAGTAGGGTTTGCTTTTGAGGAAGACTGTTCCATACTTCCTTCGCATATATCCTCATCTACCATCGCGGCGTCATTGTCCTCTTTGTTTGCTTCAGAGCCTGTGTTTGGAGCAACAGAAGACTCAGTCATCATAAGCGCCAAGTTGTCTGAATGCCTATCATTTAAGTTGTTGAACTCAATTGGTTCACAAGTGAGGGATATAGCGTGTACAGTGCTGGGGGTATGCTTCATAAACCCGCCTTTCTCCACCAGCCATAGCAGCATCTCGTGAAAGAATACCTTCGTTATCCACCATGCACTAAAACTCTGAGCACCTGCTAAAGTGAGACGATGGAGGATGCAATCCCATAAAGCGTCAACCTTGTCAACCACACACTGTGCGCGATGGTGCGGAAATATGGCTGGCAAATTTAAAATGAACGAAACCCATTTGTCTGGAAAGTTGTACTCCCCACCAACAGCGAAATCTACAAGAAATTTATGAGCATTTTGATCTTCTCTGCTGTCAGACTGTTGGAAAAAAGATTGAAGAGAGAGGTGCCTAGTATCGTCTAAAGGAGTGAGAAGAGCTTGAACATCATGCTTCAGGATTTGTTCAGTCGTTTGTTCCGCACAGCTTGGGACATTTGCTCTAGAGATCATCTCTTTGGGATTCACATATGCAGCGAAATCAAGCCACATCTGATTCCTATTGTCAGAGTGGCACAGCCAGGCAGCAGCAGCGTTCGCAGACTGATTCACATCGAGCATATGTTTCAGTAAGTTACAAAAAATATGAGCGGGGACCAATCTCGCCAACGATACATGTACTGGCTGCGCTTTGGACGTCTCGGAGATGTGTACTGTAAGCCGCTGTGAGATTGAGCCAAAAGCATCAAGCACTGGTTTCGGAACAACTTGGGTAGTGAGAGGCACGACAAACTCAATCATCTTCTGGTACATGAGCCAGTCACATTCTTTGATCCAAGGACTTAGGTTAGGATGTGCGAGTAGTTTCTGCACAGGAACCGTTAAGGTACCATGGAAAGCTGAAAAATGTCGAAAGAGATTTCTCTCCTTGCAATAGCGGAAACTATCGATAACTGAGATGCAATGAGTCCGATAAAGAGCCGTGAGAGCGTCCGCAACCTTTAGATCAGTATTCCCAGGCAGATATGGGCGAACGTCTGGGAGTTGAAGGGAGTTATCACCGGCTGAAGGTTCATTTGAAGGGAAATGCAGCATATGGCGGATCATCTTTACAGACTGACTTGCTACGTTATCGAGGGTAACTATTCCATCAAAACACGGCCGAACTGAGGTTTCACAAGAGCAACCCAAACTGAAGCTGGAGAGGGGAATTTTCTGCGGAAAGCATGTGGTTGGTGATGGGAACACTGCAGTATCCATAGGAGGTTGCACATTGCTCAGGCTAGGATCTATGTCAATCGAACTCTGGTTTGTGTTATACGTCACTAGGTTGAGCATATCTTACCTTCTAGAGCGCGCGGGCTCCACGGTATTGCCGTCCAGATTAGTAGCTGCTGCGCTCACACGAGGTTGATCATATATGGCCGAAGCTAGTGATTGCCGTTGCTGTTTCTCTTCAATAACTGACAAATCGACGTAATGATATTTCGACTCCCCGCGAACACCAAGACGTCGAGTTTGCACATTCGGGAATATTATGCGAACAAGTTTACCAAATGAGGCAGGGTTGAGAACCGAGACACGTTCAGTCCCACATTTCTCTGCATAACAACAATATACACGGTCCCGTCGCACGGAGCCGTTATTTTTCTTGCAGTTCTCCCTCAGCCTAGCAAAAGTCTCAGTATCAAAATCGCTATCGTCTCCATTTGACTTACCAAATCATTGCAAAAACTTGTTTCACTTTTTCCGACTTGCCCCCAGAACCTTCATGCTTCTGTACCTCTACAGCCATCTGCGTCAAGGTGTACCCGTCGTATTGGCGAAGCAACTTGCGCAGCTCATTGTCATTTGCAACCGTTGAACTGGATCCCCTTTTCTTCCGAGTCCCAGTTTCGGAGTTTTCATTATCTTCAAGGGCTCGATCAGGCATAGAGGCGTCAATTGAACCCTCATACATTGTCGTGTATTGAGGGATTGGAATGGTTGGAAGTCCGTGTACGGCCATTTCAGGAGTCATCGAGTTATGATCCAAACTATGACTCTGGAACGAATGACCTTGGAAAACACCGGGGCGAGGAAGGGTGGCGTTGTGAGCCTCCTGAATTGAAGGATCGAGGGTGTCGTTGGTCGAATTGGCGAGCCGCTGGCCGAATCGTATAATCATTTCTTCCGGGTTTGTATTGAACATATGCTGACTCTGGTCGGTACGAGCTGGTATACTAGGAGGAAATCCTTCGGTGAGGTGTTGATCCTGCGTCTGTTGCGTAGTGCTGGAGTGTATACTAGCAGTGGAACCTCTTGACCTTGGACGTTGACTCCCTTTGGACACGGACGTGCTCGATCGCGATCGCGATCCCATTGGGTCCGCCGGGTCTGGACGACTTCGTGAGGGCATTCCAATGAGGTATTAAGAGGCGCTTGGCGTTTGCAAGAGTGCCTAATCTGTATTATTCGAATTAAATAAAGCGAAGAAATAGGAACTATGGAAGCAAAATGCACTGTGGTAGTTACATTACGTAGCGTGATATCCAACCTGCTCACACACTAATATCAAAAAGCTAGATCTCGCTTTTCAATTTGTGAAAACCTTATCAGAATTATTTATCCTGTGACGAAAATGCAGCGGCGGTGGTTGCAAGGAATGGTGTTTTGATTCCTTCGCACTTGCAAGCAACGAGAGAATAGGTGAAGAGGACCAACAGAATCCGAAACAAAATTGGCTAGCACAAACCAGGGCTTTCTCGAGTAGCCGGTAAAACCACCACAAAGAGATTATGTATTTCCGTTGCGGGGAGGCGTCGATATACATGTCAGAATGCAGGAAAGAGGATAAACAGAGTTGCCCGTTCCTCAGACAACCAACTGTTTGGTTTGGTGGCTGGAGTCACGTGGACTAACTTGGCTTGGCGGGGGTGAAGTACTTATTGTGCATTTACAGTAAACCCCGGCTGCCTATAACGAACGGAACACCGTGTCAAATTCAAACCCTCATAATACTAATAATTCTACTCTATAATGAATCAAGAGGCTAACTATCTAATTCGTTATAGGCAGGGTTTACGTTACTGTATAATATTTTTCCCAGATTCCGTGCCAGAACACGATAACCACTTTCGGTTGACGGCACGTGAAAGCCTGGAAGATCGTGACAGTGTCCGTGTCCGTGGCTCGTGAGCTATGCCGTATTCGACAGCTTATTCATCTTATTTATCCTACAAGTCCATTGGAATTTGTATGTATGTAAACACAATAATACAATAATATCATAGCATGGCCAAAAAGCTGCCTTTAATGCTACAAACATACTAGATATCGAAAATCAGGCTTCTAAGCCTTCTGAACTTTGATACGCTGCCGGTGATTAAATTCATATTGAAATCAGTACAGGAAAAGCCCGATTTAGAGTTATGGGTACTGGCGCAAGCTCAGCTTGTACCCATCAAAATCAAATGCGCCCCCGAGAAACGAACTGGTGGACCTAAAACTAATGACTTTGGATCTATAGGACCCATTATTCACATCTTGAAGCCAATACAAGGCAAGTACCTGGTGTTGTGGTTGAAATACGCACCAGGATCATAAGCCAACATGACCAACGGCTGCCCTCCCAAGCAGAACAAAGCAATCACCAAAGCTGGTGACACATTAGGGAAGGACATATCAGCGGATGATAATGGACTTGCAACATAGTTCAAGGTGAAAATACCAGACACCATTAGAGGAGCCGCAGTTGAAGAACTTGAAATCTGTAGGTGTAGTCCGCAAGGTGAGTATAGTCTTTCCAATGGAGAGAAAAAGTCGGAACCTCTACAGAAGCTGGCGATAGACGAGGCAATATCTATTGTATTCTCACAAGCCTTGTAATGGTTAGCGAATGTTTTCTATCATTCGCTTAACCTTACATAGGAAGGACCTCATTCTAATTGCGAAGACTTCATTTGGCAAAGCGCGATACTGCGGCAGCCTCGGTCCTACTTCGCAAGCCTAATCACACTCACTTTATTAATCCCCCCCTTTAACCAGATTGATCTTGAACAGACCAAGTATATCGAGCATACTGGCGACAGAACTTGCTGTCTCTTCAATAAGTGGGGCGCGCCTCTCTGAGATTGAAAGAGAAGTGACTTCCTTCAGGCGAACCGAGGCTGTTGCGTATCCCTCCTGCTTTCTGACCCAGCGTATGATCTCTGGGGCCACACCGAAAGCTTCGGTAACTTCTGGGAGGACGTCTCCTTCGATCGAGACATCCCTGGCGTACAAGATGTTTATCCCATTCAGCATTATCATTCTTGTTGGGAGGTCATGCACCTTAACCACCACCCATTTCTCATCGCCCTCAACTCGGCTTGGGAAATTTTCTCCTTGTCCGACAATAAGTCTTCTGCCGTAGTCCCAGCTTTCGGTGTGACTGCGATCCCGGTTCGAACGAAAGAGGCCGTCTCAACCTCTTTTCCAAGCGGAAGGATGCTGTTGATCGTCTTTACGACGTATAGCGGGTGGACAACCGTAGGGCTGAGTCCTCTGGTAGCCTTATAAACACCCTATTCAATTGGGCCGGCTTCCTAGTTGGTGTAGGCTGAGCCAGCCTCTTTGGGAGGCTCGTAGGTGCCGCTTTCCGGGCGATCTCAGCATAGCTCTTCGGGGCAGGTTGAGAGGCCCTTTCCTTGGGCTTTAGGTCGATTTGTGGCGGGCTTGCTTGTGTGGGTTGTGCTCGCTCTGGTTGTTCCTTGTGTCGGGTCGTTTCCTTTCCCTGTACATCCCAGGGTGGGGCACTTGTTACCTGCTCGCGAGAGAGGCTATCTCCAAATCCCGTGTACTTGATGACACACGCTTTCATATGCTCCATCAGATCGTGGGCTACTCGGGGCACCACCTGGTCTGTCCCACACTTGTCAAGCATTTAGGCGATGAGATTATCGAACCCATGACAGAATTCCGTCAAGAGGGCTTGCGTCTCAGCTCTTTCCTTCATCTGCGAGTTGAAGAGCTGGTCGATAAAGTCGGGCCCAGGCGTCCGTTTCACATGGCTTGTCCACCATGGTGTCACCGTCCGGGTTTCCTTGTCTTTCGCTATCAGGGTTCCCACATCGATTTTCTAGCTTGTGTCTTTCGAGCAGGTTATGGGTAGGGTTTAGGTTGTCGTTCAGATGCGCATGTGACGTGTCGAGACCTCGGCCTTCCTTTTATTCTTTTTCTTGACAGCTCTAGTCGTAGAAGCCACCATGATGAGTGTGATTAAGGGAGAAGACGTTTGAGTGCTAGTACATGTGCTGTTGGGGGGTTGGCGCATTCTACCTGCCATTCTCTTTTTTTGGAGTCCTTACTCCGTTTCGGCTTAGTACTGAAATTCTGTCATTAGTATGATAGATCAATCAAGTAGTATGTAGTAAGCCTTTTCAGCACTGAGATATAATGCTTTGATGACTTGGATATATAATAATATCGTATTGGATTAAAGGCAAAGCTCACTAACGAATCCTATAGAGACTATCATATCAACTAAAAGTATGCACCTTAGATCCCCCATTTCTTAAGAGCGTATAGCCCAGTGTGACAATCAGAATCGGTCCTTTTAATTATCGAAGGATGGATCATAAGTACATTTCCTTTTATACTAGATCTATATATTTCAAGACGAATACATTCCCGCATCCCAAAGAAAATCATCTGCAATCAAAATACATACTAAATCTCCTACAAGGTTCCCACCGTGAAGGGACAGCCCTAGGCTAACGGCATGGTAGGTAACAACTTCCGATTATTTGGTATGACCGCCATTGCCATTTTCTCCTGCATTGTAATTAGCCGGATCGGGCAATCGGCTTGGAATAGGAAGCTGGATAATTAAGAAGCGCCCTAAACAAGATCTCTTTTCACAAATTCACCAAGTAGTGTCTTTCCCAGGGCGGCGGGGCTTCTCTCCACAATGACACCGGCACTTTCCAGAGCAGCGATTTTGGAATCTGCCCCGCCTTTGCCTCCGCTAACAATAGCACCTGCATGGCCCATTCGTCGACCCGGCGGTGCGCTGATACCGGCGATGAAACTAACCGTGGGCTTGTTATGTTTGTTTTCACTCCTGAGGAATTCGGCAGCATCTTCCTCCGCACTACCGCCAATTTCGCCAATCATAATAATACCGTCAGTTTCCTCATCCTCAAGGAAGATACGCAAACAATCAATAAAGTTTGTTCCAGAAAAAGGATCTCCACCAATGCCAACAACAAGTGACTGACCCAGCCCAGCCTGAGTGGTTTGGTTGACGGCCTCATAAGTCAGAGTCCCGGAACGAGAAACAATACCTACGCGCCCCCGCTTGTGGATGAAGCCTGGCATGATACCAATTTTGCATTGACCCTGCAACACCTTTATTTTCCGGGCCAACATGTCAACGGTATCGGATCGCAAATGAACTTACCGGAGCGATAATGCCCGGGCAATTTGGTCCAACCAGACGAGTCTTGCTCTGTGTTTTCAAAATGTCGGTAATGCGGACCATGTCTGAGGATAGCCTATCAACACCCAGCCAATTGATGCTAAAGTTAAGGAAAATGCTTACCATGCTGTGGGATGCCTTCAGTAATGCTAGAAGAGATCGTCAGCTATTTCACTGGGATTGTGGTTAGTAGATGAGAAACCAACCACACAACGAGGGGAATCTCTGCCTCAATTGCCTCTTCAATGCCCTTGGCAGCTAGTGGTGGGCTAAGCACTTGTCAGCGCATCATAGTAATAACATAAGGGCAAGCTGCGCCAGTCTCCGACTTACGGAACGAAAATAGTAGAAGCTGTAGCACCAGTCTCCTTGACAGCTTCGCTCACCGAAGCGAAGACTGGCCTCCCTAAATGGGTAGTTCCAGCCTTTTTTGGATTCGTACCACCTACAACATTCGTTCCTAGGCCCTATCAGCCTCAGCAGAAGGACACCACATGCTTCGGTTGAGAACCGCACCGTATGCAATTGCTTGTTCCGCATGGAACCTGTAAACACCCAAAACTGTCAACAATCGATTATTCACACCCCGATACACCACCTCAATAGCAACATACGTTCCCTGCTTTCCCGTGAATCCTTGAAAGATCACATTCGTCTCCTTTGTTATGCGAAGATTTGGGATGGTTCTGGCATACGCAGAACTGGTTTGATTGTACCGTCGTCGTGACACCGCAGCCTTCTGCAAAGCTGAATATACGTTACGCCGGAAGGCCTGCATGATGACAAAGACTAGGTGAAGGAAATATGAGATAGGGAGGAGAACAGCGGGACAGTTAGAACAAATCTATATCGTAGTTGCCGGCCTGCAGCCTCTTTACTCCGGCACTCTAAAGAAAGAACGCTAAAAGCGGTCCTGAGTTCGGAAACCTCCGGTCAGCTATCGTAGTAATGTAACAATGTAACGGTATAATGATACATTTAAGTACCATACCTGTGTATGATATTACCATTATCATAAAAGAAACATTATAGTAGTAAATAGTGTACAATGACTTCCATACGCTACAGAGGTACTCAGTAAAAAGCACAATGATTATATGTCAACCCATTTAGCTTCATACTGCTATGATAGAATCACGTAAGACAGTATTCCGTAATCCATCGTATAAATTACCTTATCGCCAATACCACTATCGTCTTAAGGATTAGTTCTCCTGCTGAGACCTTAACAAATCCGTAGTGATTTTTCGATACTCTATACTCAGCTGTAATTTCATTTTGAAAGCAATCGTCTATCATACAGATTTATAACTAGAACGTGAGTACCTGTGGGATTGACCCTGAAAATGACAGTTTGTGAAGCTATTTTCAGCGTAAGTTCCGCCCGTTCTCCGTTTCCCCCGCCGCTTTAACGGCCCACTTTTCACGTGACTTTACCGTCCCTACAACCGCCAAGCCTTTCGCTTCCATCCTGGAAGTCACTGACTGTTCCTGATTCCTGATCTAACCGCCGCCGAAAATGGCCTCCCTCGTTGCCTGTTCCACCACATCCTCTGACTGGGCTTGCCCTGGTAACCCTATAAAATGGTCACCTCTGGCTGCCTTTTCTTCCTTCTCTTGCCACTCCACCATCCCTCTGTCCTTCCTCCCGAATGATCCCCCGTAGTTGTTTATCGTGGGAACGGCTTCTACGACCCTCTTCTCTCTTTATTCGGACTTTGATTCTGTCGTTCCGATGGCGCCGCCTCCCCTCCCTCCTGCAAATCCCGATGAGCACCAGTACTGAACCGATCCTATCCTCTGCGAGGAGACGCGGGCCAGGTTGAAGCATTCCCGCAACTTAGGATGGCTTTCTCCCAACTACAAGCCTAAAACCCTAGAAGGTCTTGCAGTTGTCGAACGATACTGGCGACGGTATGCCACCATCTCACTCGCGTGATGACCAGCAGTCGGAGAAACTTGAGTACTGATCTTGTTTTCACCTACAGATATTGTGTCCATTTGAAAGAAGACTACGTGGAGTATCTCCTTTCCGATGGTCAGGCGATCTACATGAACTTCCTTGACTGGATGTGGAGGAGCCCGCGGGAAAAAACTCTACAGACATACAATGAATACTGGTGACGCCTGTGCCAATACTTCGGCCTATTCGCTCGCCGGCCTGTGAATTATCATGTCCACGAACAGATGAACGCAAGATTAGCAGGCGCGCGAAAAAGAAAACCACACTAGACATAGATGACTTCAGCGTTCTCTTTCGCCATCATTAGGTCCATCCACCTTTTTCGGCATGGAAGCATGGTCACCCAGCACGCTGTGATCATGCTGTGGTCTTCCACTACGGGTACTCAGCTGGGCGTTCTCCTTCCTCAAAGAGAGGCACCAGCCACCAGCACGCCCCAAGTGAATACATCCGATGGCTTACCTTCGAAAAAGCGCAAACGAGGCCAGCATTTTAAAAGCGATCTTCCCCAGCGAGTTTTGTTAGATGACCTCCCAAACACGGTATGCTGCAGGGATATCGAGCTCTTTTATCTGAAGGATCCCAACGGCAGTGGGATGTCCTCTATCGTCATTAAATTTCGCAATCTAAAGGGCCGCCCGGAAGGCACTGATAGGTAAGTCCAAACCTTTGTAAATACTAAGCTCTATGCTGACGTAGACCGGATTTAGGACAAAATTCATCATGCATGGAGATTACAGATTGTATACTGTCCAATCACCCAAATAATTTCCTGTGCTTATCGCGACCATGCTTTCGAGAACACCAAACTAGCCCCAGAATTAATCTGGTGGATCCGAGTGCCGAAACGTCAACGATCCCTTCCAATTCGATGGAAGCAAGACATGCTAAACATTCCTCTGCTGCGACGCCTGGAACGGACACCCTATGGCTACCAAGTTCACCCAACGTTGCCGATGACATACGATTCGAGTCGACAGGCTCTGAATGATGCAGGGTTTGAGGATGTTCTCAGCCACTACAACTTCAGGCGCTGGACTGCAAACGAGGCGAATCGTAAGTATTCTTTTACCCGGCCGGGGTTCTTCTGGTGCTCGTCTGCCTGTCGGTCTGACCTTCTGAGACTAGGCCACTTCACCGATCAAGAGCGGAATAGAGTGCTAGGCCAATCCGGTACTGAGATCTGAGAAACACTAACAAAGAGAGTTTGTCTTGCCTGATCTTCAAAATGTAGTTCTCCTTCGGCCACCCCAAGAGGGTCTTCTTCGGCGGGCAGCAGGCACGTCGAAGAACCAAGATCCTCTGGCTCCTTCCGACCTTACCGACGAACAACTCCAAGCCATCCGCCGTCACCCTGAGATTTTAGAGCTCAGACGAGACAAACGGGAGCTGATGGAAGAAATGCGGTCCCTCGCTGGAACCGTTCAGAACGCTCGGAAGTCCTTCCCTGGCCTCTATCAGAGACACGATGAAGTCACAAAGAGCCTCGCTAAGCTAAGAAAGACTCTACGAGATAGCACCAAGCAGACTACGAAAAAGGATTATTTCCATAATACACCCGTGTTGGAAATTGATAGACAGATCGAACAGCTCTTAGGCGAGTGTGACGCAGGATATGTTCTTGACGATATTGAGGATGACGAAGAAGATCCGCTGCCCATTCCTAAGTACATCTTTCCTGAAAGAGCGCGGCTGGTGAAATCATTTTACGACCCTGAAGCGGAGAGCTTTGATGAGGATCAGCTGCTCACGAGACGAGTTCAAGTTACCCAGGACCTGATCGTTTTCTCTCAACTGTGCGAACCAGACCGACGAGGGAGACGAGTGAACTGGGAGGCAGACGATGAGAAAAGTGAGGAAGGGGAAGAGGACCACGTTTTACCTCAAAAAGAGTCGCTCTATTGTCCACCAGATGAGTGTATTATCTGTCGTGGTATATCCCGCAATTCACCCTCTAATCCTCCACACAAATTTCCGCAGAAGCGCATGGATTCTGTTCGCCGCCATCTGATTGATACTCATCTCGCTAATGCACATGACGAACTGCATTGCACCTGGAAAGCTTGTTGTGACCTCCCGACTTTCGTCGGTGCCGCTAGATTTTTGGCGCACGCTGCCGTTGTGCATAATTATGACCTCTGTATCAAGCTAGCGAATATTCCGAAACGCCAGCGACTTGCCTATGAAAGCACACCTACCAGCAGCCGTGATGGTTTTGTAGGATGGAGTGGTTGGTCAGGCACTGAAACTCCTACCTCCTCGGTTGACTTGGAGATGGAAAATATTGATCCACGTCTACATACCTCTTGTACTGCCAGTCTCCCCAATTGAGCTGCTATCTATTTTATACTACTACATTGGAGGCGGGGCTGGACCCTGACGTCATTTACACTCTCTGAAGCGTGCGTGGCCAATTCTAGATAGTTATACATCAATGATTTTTCCCTGTGCATATCCGTCGAGTTTCGTTTGAGTATTCCTGACTTGCTTGAGTTTTTTGATCAGTACTTTGAAGCCGATTGCTTGTCCTAACGTAAAAATTGCCTTTAGAAACATAGTCACTCCTATAGACCTCTTCATAGGGAGAGCCTTTCTGTGGAAATTAGTCCTTAGAGACATCTGCTTCATGAAGCGTCGCTCCCTGGAAGGCAGTTTCCGGATATTGCGTGGCTCTCGAAGGGGGTCCTCTGCGGGGTTGGCCCAAGCGAGCCGCACCGAATGGTGATAGCCGCCAAAGGGCTGCTTGAAAACGTCTGGCAAGGAGCCTAAGCTTGACGTGCAAGTTCCTCCATCCGGAGGCCCACTACAGGAAGCTGAAGGGCATATCCGGCACGCCAAGAGCCTAGAAGGCGCTGCCAGTGCTTCGGAAATCTCTCGCTACCGGAGAACTTCCGTGTTAAGAAGTGGTCGGAATATAAGCCTGTTCTAAGACATTTTCGAAATAAACACCTCGGCGATCGGAAATGCAATAACTGTAACGATAGAGACGAATTTCTCCATAAAATACGCCTTCGAAGAACTGCAAAGCGATATTTTGAGTAAACTATGGATCCTGGCTGATCCTGCTCAATTATCCATTGAGCTAAGAATTCTTCTTTGCTTGGACTCAATCGCTGATGTGCTTTGTGGCTGATATGGCGATTTGTGGTGCCATTCAATCTCTCTTGTAAGGTGCATCGAGGATCCCATATGCTGCAGCTGCAGTTGTCTGAGATTTCAATTTGCCGGATTCTATAACATCAGAAATGGCTAACTGAATCAGATGTTCACGGTTCATATCGGATGAAGGGTGGAGGAATTGAGATTAAGAACACGTCGTGGTCACGGTGCCAGCTTCCGGAGGTGTCAGCTTCAACTGTCCCAATCGATAGACTACAGATGATCCACTTGCGAGACGCGCGAGCGGCCTAATAAGTGTTGGATGAGTCATTCACCTCTCCTCCTTAACTAGTTAGGGCTACGAGCCCTAGTACATGTCAGAAACACGTGTTCCCGTGACCGCTATCTGAGGATAAAAACAAGCTAGGCAACATTCGATGTAGCCGCGCGTAATACAGGCAATGAGCCGCTTGCACCCATTGAGGGTATTCGAATCTGCAGCTAGCTATACCACCAAGGAGCGACGAGTACAAGAAGCACTTGAATACAAGAGAGGTCACCCAAGTGCCTCCTTCAGCTGGCTGGCAGACCAGTTTGACACCGGTCGAAGCAAGCTATAGCGACGCTTTGAAGGCCTCCCCTCCAAATCAACGCGCGATCCTATGAATACGAAGCTTTCCACCGAGCAAGCTAATGCCCTTTGCCTGTACCTTCGGACCCTTTACGACCTTGGAATCCCTCTCCCAAATAAGCGTATCATCAGCGCTGCGAACGAAATCCTTGCAGCTGCGGCGCCTCCCAACCAAGAGCCAAAGACTGTTGGTGAGAACTCGGCAATACGCTGGCTTCAGAAACACTCAGAGTTCGTTCAGAGGAAGGAAAAGTCAATCGAACTTGAGCGACAGAAGGCAATTAATGCTAATGATCCTAATCTTGCAATTGCAACTTCGGAATCAGGCTACACAAACTGTAGTAGTAGTAGTAGTAGTAGTAGTAGTATTCAATGACCCGATCTAGCTGACTATGTACATGTCGCTATGCGGGGT
>JAHQZX020001683.1:0-34497 GCA_019804575.2 Pseudotulostoma volvatum
TTCTTTACAGATTATTCTGGTATTCAAGGCGTAACCAAAATACAGCATCGGGCTAGAACCAAGTTGGTAAAGTGAGGGAGTGATCATCGAGTCGAGGTGTGCTCCTTAGATTTTCCCAAAGGATTTATGCCAAGGTCTGGGCCCGTTCACTTCATTGGCCTCAACGATGCAATAGCCTAGCTGGGTTAGAGCTAGAGCTAAGAATTGTATTGGCTACCTAGTTAGCCGCTATTATCTTTTTTTTTTCTGCTTAATTAGATATCTCTAGCCTGCGTGTATCGGCTGCCACGAGAGCAGCGCTTCCCGAACTAGCCATCATGCAGTCGTAACGCCGACGTAAAATGAAATATTTATTAAAATAATTAACTAATAATAGTTATAATTTACTAGTTAGCTACTATTAGTCTCTCTTGAAAGAATTTGATTCACCTCAAGCATGGATATTGACGATACTGCTTTCGCCACCTTCGCTGAGGCCCTTTCTCTTTTTTCGGCAACATTATTCCTACCGACAAGACCTAACCCGATAAAGATAAAATGTGGCTCGCCCTACAATGGCTCCGCTAGCATCCTATAGAGACACCGACAACGGTGCCGCGCTACCATGCTATTGCAAACGAGAAGTCCGTACAACAGGCTTAGAGATGAGAGAAGAAGAGGAGTGAAGAGGAATGAAGAAGCTAGCTGGAGGGGCTAGCTATATCAAGATTCTTCGTCCTAATCATCACCAAGCCCCCGTACGATAGGCTGCCGATCAAACCGGAGGAGGAAACATGGGAGCTACAAACCAGATAATGTTCAATCGTGTGGCTCCAAGTTGAAGCCGGGAAACCTGTTCTCAGCAGGCGGTGGTTCCAAAAATGGCTTAAAAACACTTCCGAGCTTCACAAATTTTCCATTTAACGCTGATAAAAGCTGCTTCACCGAGGATGCATGGCGTCGTCGTTGCTGGTTGATCTCCGTATCATACAGACGCCCTAGCTCGTCGGTTTGCTTGATGATAATGTGGATCGCCTTTGAAATAGGCATGTTTTTTTTTTTTTTTTTAACAAGCCTCCACACTACGTTGTGATCTGACTCATTTCGCTGTGTTGAATGAGCACCAAGGCTCAAGTAGATCCGGGTGTAACGCCCGACAGAACTGATAGTCCTTTGGCTGATAATATACGCTATGCACAGCTTTCAGTAGCTTCGTACGGTACTTGTTCAAGTCCTCAATGGAATGGCGTTTTCTCCCAGTCCCATGTCATTCTGGTACAGTAGCATGTATGGTTGGTTGCAGAGTAGTACGTATACATCCATATTACTGTATTCGAGAGAATATTATAGAATAGGTAGTATGAAATTATGGATTGGTAGAATAAATGAATTGATGAATATACGCTTACTCTACTACGTACGCATGCGGTTGGTTCGATGCCCACTAGTCGATCCTCAGTGACAGACAACCTTGCACATCGAGTGAGTATAGACAGAATGCCGTCGTTTCGATTCATCTCCCAGCTTACAACCAGACATCCATCCTTCTCATTAATAAACCAGACACCACCACTGACTGACCTATCATCAACTTGATCCATTATCTCGCTAATAGGTAGTAGTAATTGGTAATGGCAGAGAGCATCGATTCTTCGCCGCAATCAAAGTTCAAACGATTGTCAGTGCACAAATGTATGAATCCTGTTCAATCCCCCCGCTGGGCCCTGACCACCTTATAAGAAGAATAATAGGGAGGACAGGCGATCAACTCCGATATGTAACTTGCTGTACGCTACATACATCCATATATAGACCTAGCGGTCGTCATTTGAAAGACAAAGTTCCCAATGTTGATTCTCAAATGTTAGCCGTTTCCTTCAACTCCCCCAGCTGCAGGCAATTATAGCTTATTGTATGTAGCACGCTGCAAGCTAGATAGTACTGTTCGAATGACGCAGGAACAGTCTTTCGAAGCCTCTGAATCTTGTTGTGATTGTGAGATACTACTATATCGACTCATCTCTTGGAGTGCCGCTTTCGTGACAAGCTAAGGTTGTTCAGAAGTTCAATTGATGATACTCGAGTAACATTCTGAATATGGTAGGATCATGTCCCGGATTTGTAACCGCTCAAGAAGTGCCTCACTGTCGAAGTCTAGTATACGAATTTCAAAGCTATGCCCCCAGCGCGCTTATGTTGGCTAAATGGATCAAACTCTTACATTATGATTTGAGATTTCGTGAAATCTTAGATCGTACACAAGGCCCCCCCTCATCTACCAGCCAAGCCTTGTGTCAACCCGCCTTGCTTTCTAATATTATATTTATTCGACCAGATATCTATCCATTGTTGCTCTTTCTTGTTAGGTTACTTGCCATCTGGCCGGCGTTCTTCCCTTCTTGGAGGAGACGGAAAGATCAGCAAGGTTGCTAGATTGACCTCTGCTTCCTCGCTGATGAGAACTTGAAAGAGAAAGGATGTTCAAAGGACATTGGAACTTGCCTGTTCGTGGTCTGGCATCGGGAACGAGGCGCAATATTGCTGTAGCCATCAATGGGTGGGTGAAGTATCTTGCTGTTACGCGTTTCAGTCCGTTCTTGGTGCGTGGCTCTTCCATAAAAATTAGTGACCTATGCCTAATATGGTGTTATATTCTAAATACACTGCATGGATAGTTAACTTTCGGAAATATGGTATGTAGGGGAGGTATGTGTCTCGACTAAATCGATTCTATCGGATTCTCGGAAAATTATATAAGGCCTGTATGTCTATCGATATCCCTCTATGCTCCGCCTGGTTGGAATAAAATGAGGAGTGCACGCGATGCTCTTTCAGTAGGATGTAGAAAAAGGTGAAAAGAAAACCGAGAAAAGCAAAAAAGAAAGGGGAAAGGAGGAAAGGTCAGATTCGAACTCCCTTAACCTCTTTGCCCTCAGGGATTTCCACCATCTCTTTTTCATCGAGACTCAGCTGCAAGCGTTGGCCATCCCAGGCGGCGAGCGCCTGTCTGTACAAAGCTCTCTGCTGCTCCCGCGTCGGCTCCAGCGCGAGCTTGCCTCGACGCATTCGCGACTCGGGCCTCTCGATGATGGTGGCGTTGTCGCCGCCGATGAGTTTCCCTTCGAAATCCGCCGTATCGATGGCGTCGGTGAATTGGTAGGTGCGGAACTCGGTGTTGAGCCAGCCAGTGCCTGGTTCCAGCAGATTCCAACCCCCCATGGTTGTTAGTCGTTTTGAATACGATAGCGTAGAGAATTTTGGATAAGAAATGGGAGTTGATAGTTGATAGTTCTGTGAATGAACCGGGGGGCAGCCAACACGTACCCTGATAAAGGCTGCTGTCTTCCCAATCTTCTGTGAAATAGTGAAGAAATCCCCCATGAGTGACTAGCACAATCTCCCTCTCCGGCCGCGCCTTCAACCACCGTCTCAACTCACGAGCACGACGCTTCAGCGCGACAGGAGTGGGCGCCCATTTCTCTATCTAAGAGACCCAGAAACCAAGGGTTAGCCTCTCAGTCCACAATTCCAGAGTGTCAAGGGAGTTTTCTGCTTTTTTTTTTCTCTCTCATCTTGCTACATCGGCTTAGCAAACCTTACTATTCCATCCCTCCGGCATGAAAGACAGATCTACAGGCAGATTCTTATCCTCGAACTCCTGCTTCAAGAATTCAAGCTCACTGCCGGTGTCGCAAGGCACATCACTTGTTTCCTGCGCCTCAGGGAGTGCAATCAAATTCATTCCTTTGTGCAATTTGAACACCGGCTCAAAGCTCAGGAGGGCGGTGTAGAGGGTACGGCGAAGCGGTGATGCCGTCACGAGCTCGACACGGGAGTGGTAGGGAAACTCATCCCTTAGTACCCTGCACTGCTTCTCCCCAAGGGGGGTCAGAAGAGGGTCGAGGATGAGGTGATTCGCTACCCCAACGTTATGGTAGCCCTGCATCCCATGAAAATTAGTCAGCCCCTCGTTCGAAAGAGCAGCATTTATTTGCTATGTAGAATTGTGGGAGGAAGGAGAGGGAGAAAGGAACTTGATCTGCGTACCTGAGCATGTCGAACACAGTGAATAATAGGAGGCATCGTGAGGCTGAGGTTGGCCAGAATATGTAGAATTTACCTGGGTATTATTAGAGCGTAGTAGTCGCTGGAGCCAGAACCAGGCGGCGGGACAGGATTCAAGGCTTCTTGAAGACAATGAACGGGTAGTATCGAAACGAATCGCCAAGTATAGGAGGTCCTAATGGCCGGAGAATAATCTGTATCTATAATATCAGGTGTACATCTATGATGGAGTATGGATAACGTTCTGGAACTGTAGCTAAACGACCGGGGGCTCTGATTCCAAGAAAGCCAATAGATGGTCTGGTGGCAAGAAAATAAATCCATCATTGGTTGTTTGTCAAATTCGGCCAAGAAGCCCAACTGCTATGATACTTAAAGTACTGATATAAATAACATTGTTACTTTTGATTTCGGAATTGAAACTGGTTGAGCCAAATGATAGATCCAATTCATATGTACTATATCATTGGAGATAGGGAAACATGATGCATGTCACTTCATTAATCCTAATAAATACAATAATAGATTCCGAGATGGACGGACTAGGAACTCCGTCTGTCACTGTACCTCTATCAACTACAGATGATTGGGACATCACCGGGCTGAAATATACACAACGGAGTGCGTCAGGAAAAAAGTTTGAGCATCATAAGAACAGGGTCCAGCCACATGTAAGTTATGTGCCGCTTTATCTAGGCGAGAGAGAGACACAAAACAAAAAGGATTCCAAAAAATCCTTCCAATATACCAATGCACGGAATATGTCTTGATCTGACCCGGGATATGATCGAGGTCTAGTGCAAAGATGCCACTCACGCAACGCCAAATCCACGGGCATTCTCGAGGGCCTTACCGAGTTTTTCTTGCATCACGCTTCTGGATGAGTATTCGGGGAGCAGTAATCTGCCAAAACACGTTAAGCTAGTCGGGAGGCGCTGTGTCAAGTGTCAGAAAGAGATATAAAAAAGCCACCCGGAAAAGATTAGGTTAGGTAATACGTACAACATCCCCTACGCCATTCTTCTGAATCATGAACATGATGCTTCCAATGCCATTAACTGGAGCTCGGTCACTCGCCGTTACAAACTCCAGCAACCGACTCTTCTTTTCTGACGAGTATTGCTTGACGATATGCCAAAAGTCCCGAATGCTCGGGTGGGAAGGGCCAAAGTCGCCTTCATACCGCGCGTGCCGCTCGAGTTCTTCTATATCAATCTCCTGAATTCCCTCGACAACGCTCTTCAGAGCCTCCGGGGTGAAGATTGACAAGGCGGGGCGGTCTAGGCAAGTATAAAAGCCACGTGCAAAGGCTTCGTATTGCACCCGAACGGATTTGTCTGTCAACCAGAAAATATAGTCTTTGACGAACTGCTCTCGGTTCTCGTTGGTCACTAGACTGGCCTCTTTAGAACCTGATGAACTTGGAGCCATGAGGGGAGTATTATAATCGACGCCTTTCAGGATGCCAGTCCTAAAGGACTCACGCGCGGTGGGAACGTCCGAATCGTTACTTTTGAGCAACATGGGAATCCGTCGACGCTTGCCATGCTGCGGTGTTTCTCCCCGAGAGCCGGAGGAATCTGAAAGACCACTTTTCGCTCGCTCTCGGCCTAGAATTGGCCAGATGGCATCACAGCTCACCTTTTCCATGTCTACGGTCTTGACGCTCCCGAACACCTCAAAGCTGAATTCGTATGTCCTCATGAAAAGGTCACCAACATCACCGTCTTCCCACCTCAGAAGATCTTCGAGCCCTTTTGCCAGTTCTGGCCAACCGTCCTGGATATGGTCCAGATGTTTCACCTTTAGCCCCAGTAACTTCCGGTACAACGCTACGGGAAAGTTAACAGGGAGGGTGAGACCATTGTAGACCGCAAGAGACATCAGAAGGCCCAGAAGCTCGTATTTGTAAAGCGGTTCGAGGGAGCAAGACTGGAACCATGCAGCGTGAGACCGTGCATCCATCGTAAACATCCCATAGGTGGGGTTAAGCGCCTCCGCGAAGGCAACCCGGAAGAATTCCTGCTGTACACCACCATGATCAACACCTTCCTCACCCTCTTCCATCCCCATCTGGACTTTCAATGGACGCATCAGCTCACGCTTCTCACGACGCCAAAGCTGGTTCAAAGCGTCAGTAAGAACATTATCCCGCCGCACAACCAGAACGAGATATGTCGACATTGAGGTTCGCAATCTTGCCAACAAACCAACATCGTCATAGATCGGTATAGAGCTAGAGAACGCGATTTGCGTGACGTGTCGCGTCACTGTCATGGCCGCCTCGTAGGACTTGGACATCGCTGCATAGTTGAGGGCCCGGAAGTAGATGACAAGTGCTGAAGGGGGGAATAGGAATGAGTACGACAACAAATGCATGGTTTTGTTGTTGGACAAGGTCTCAAGCCACTCCACTGGCATCTCCATAGGATCTAGTCTATCTGAAAGGAACAAAGTGTGAAAGTCCGCCGATTCTAATCCCAGTCGGTGTCGGTCCTTGTACATCAAAGCTAGTATTTGAACCGCGCCGCCAGCAGCAGTTGATCTCGCCATCTCGGGTTTGCCGTCCCACTCCTTCAAGAAGAGGGTCCGAAGCCATTCTACGACCATCACTGATGCGCTAGGAGGCTGATAGGGAAGTTCCAATCCGCGTAAATCTTCTGTATCTTTACTATGGCTATGATGTTTCCTTAGATTTTCCAATACTAGGTCTAAGACACTAGGCTCGCGTTGCCTAGGAAACTCATAGGTTGATAGTCGACGCGCCTTGGAGATCTCGTGGAAAGCTAGCCTGGCTGTCAGGGCACGAACTAGGCGATTTATGAGGCGCAGGGCTAGTTCATGCTCAAGTCTATCGTTAACATTCATGACTAAACTCGGATTGCAGCCAGGAAGCCTGCGTATCTCCGCATCCGACACCACGCTCCCAGTAGAGCGCATGTGAAGTATAATCCGCCATGTCTCTGCGTCTACCTGAGGTAAGGAGCTAACCAAAGTAAAAAGAGTTACAGTGGCGATGTGCGCCGCCTCCATATCTGAAACATATTCATCGCGGGATAATACAGAGGATCGAAAGGGTATGATCGGTCCTGAAACAGTATTCGTCGAGGTTGAGTTGCTTGCTGAATGCCGTGAGCTTCTGAGAGCTGTCGACAATTCCTTTGGTGGCACGAAGAGCTTTTCCAGTGCGCTCCACAGGCTATGTAGAATGATTTCCCATGGACACATGTCAACGAGTTGCCGGAGTGAAGGCTCCAGTTTTTCGATGTCGGAACGGGTATCCCCGTTTTTTTCATCAGCCGAGTCAGAACGATCTTGGCGAAAAGAGCAAACAAGGTGCTTGATATTGCTAAGTGAATAGAATATACTTTGAGCGACAAACGGGAAGACTTGTCGCTGCTGGGAAGTCGCATACTGCCACTCGAAATCCTCTAGGTTACCACTAAGTTCCATGCTTTCTATCTCTTGTTTCCATTTGCGAGCATCTTCTTCAGATTCTGACATCATCTGGTTTAAACCATCTACTATTTCACTTGACAAATGTGTGACCGTCTGCACAGAAGTAGTCGTATGGTATTTACTATGCCTGCTCTTGCGTCTCGGGTGACTTCCTTCAACTGGTAAGGATAGCGCAATGTCTTGTTTCTGGACGGGAAACGTCCTTGCATGATGTTCATTGTGAAATTCCTTCGGGGGTTTCGAATCGTCCCAGGGAACTCGTGGATGCTTCTTCTCTTCTTTCACATAGGCTCCACACATCTCTCGATCCAAGCCCCGATGTTTCTGCGGTCGGTGTCTCAGCGCTGGAGGAGAAGGAAGGCTGACGAACCCGTTGGTACTTGATGGGCTGTTCAACGATGTTTTGCGGACCGATATACGATCACAACGTGATTTTTCTTCTACTCCGGGCCGTGAGGCTTGACGCCAGTGTTCCATCTCCCCAAGCGAAAGACGCTTCATGGACTGTCCCGGTAATTTCAACTCTAATGCGGTAGGCTGAGAGTTAACTGAACGGGATGTCGAGATCTGCGTTTCGTTCGTGGTCGCGCAATTTGCAGAATTGGTGTTAGATCGAGTCGTTGAGGCTACGTTGGTTGAAGAATGCATTTGATCCTTCGACTGTTCAGCCTTGGGCACATTCTTACTGGCATAGCGAGATGATGGATGCCTGGTCGGACGGTTACGATCCGAATCGAATGTTTCATGAGAGCGGCGAAGAGGTAGCCATTCAACCATCCGTAATGCTAGGGTGTCGAATAAATTCTGTGTGAAGGATTTCGGATCCTTCATTTTTTGTGTTCCAGAATTTGTGAATCCCGAAGTGAGGTCCCGATATCCTTCCTCGTCTCCAGCTGAGTTTGTATCGGATGATGGCCGTATGGCTCGGCGGTGAGTATAGTCTTCGGAAGTTGAATCGCAGTCGACGGGGGTGCCATGGTTCTCGTGAACACTGTCCCCTCTGCTCCGATCTATCCCTTGATCTCTATGGTCGATACACGGGTGACCGCTAGGCGGAGGGCTGCGCCGCTTGGAGCGAGAGAGACCTCTGGGGGGCGGAAAGTCTGACGACAGCCTGGGGGGGTTGCGACAGAGACCGCCCTCTGCGTTATCCAAGCTTGCTAGATAGCAAGCCAACGTCCGGGCGCTCAGCTCGGTATATCGACGAAAGGGGCCATCGGCCACTCGCTTTTGATAGCTAAGACAGGTCGGAGTGCGACAGCTAGACTCTTGACAACCATACAATATCTGGTGTTTGTATCTAAAGGACCAATAGGTCAGCACTTAAATCTAGCACATACGGGTAGCCAGGATACCGACCTGCGAACAAGGAGATTGAACTGTCTCCGACGCTCGTCCCTATTCCAAGGAAGCACATAGGCGGAATCCGTAATATTGACAGTATTGCGAACGATAACCTCGGGGGCATTTTGTGGCAACTCAGGCCGATGAAACTGCGACCTATCCACGTCGAAGGAAGCTGGCGCGGAATCAAGAGGGCTCATTGAGCCACCCCGCATTCTAGTCATGGTGGTAAAGAAACTGCGGACATAGTGGGAAGACGGGATGATATAAACAACTCTATAGACGATTTCCCCAGAGCCCTTTCGCTGAGATGTTCATTAATAAGCTATAAAGCGGGACAGTTGGGTGCACGGAGCCAGTCTACGCGTGATATTCGATGCGCTTCGGTCTCCCTTGTGGCAACAGGTTGACTTGTGATAAATAATGGTCCAGGAAGTATGTTGATGATCAGTTGATCATGGTCTGATCTGATAGGTGGTAAAGGAACGCAGCCAGATGTGGCAAAGTGCTGTCGGATATATAGAAAATCCGGGACACGTCTTAGTACTTGCCTCGTGATCATCATTTGGGCTGATGACATTGCTTACCTCGGTTAGCGACTCAGCTGGCGGGTGTGTGGCATACGCCGGTTTGCGCCACAACTACCTATCATATGTACATGTAATGTACAGTACATCACCGGGGCCAGCCATCCCCGATTAGGTCGATGGCTGTGGCGGTGCACTAGTCCCTATCTGGGTCGACTTTGCCAGCCCTAAATAAAAAAAATATTAAAAAATATTAATAATTATCAATCTAATAATATAAAGATATAACTAAGTGAATCAGTATAAATTAAACTATATTTGCCCTCTCTTTTGTTGTTGCCACTCCTCTCCTGGTTTTTGAACCGAAATACATTCCTTCCACAAGCTGTCTCCAATCTATCGCAAGCCTATGATAAGAAATAATAAGAACCCAACTATTCAGCCGGTATCAACATCCCATCGCCAGCAGCACTGCCGTCTATTGTTGGATTGAATTTTGTAGGCATAGAAGTATTATCATGGCGGCGGTCTCCAGCCAGACCGTTTCCGATGCTAGCGCAATATCCACCACCTTTCCCTATACGTGCAATACCTGTCTCGTCGCCTTCCGCAACAGTGATGCACAACGAGAACATATGCGAAGAGACTGGCAGTAAGCAGCCATTTGTTTTTGTCTCAATTATAGCGCACTACTTGAGTTGGCTTCTAACTGAGCGAAGCTTGTACAATGTGAAGCGTCGTGTAGCATCCCTCCCGCCGGTCTCTCAAGAAATCTTTACGGAAAAAGTCCTGACAGCCAAAGTGACCTCTTCCGCCGCAACCGCCAGGGCATCTTTTGAGAAAACATGTGCGCCTTGTCAAAAGACCTTCTACAGTGAGAACTCGTTCCAGAACCATGTCAAGAGTTCCAAACACAAGCTTCGGGAAGCGAAGGTGAATCGGACAGAAGGTCCAGGGGACGACACTTCCTCGGTTATGAGCTCTACATTTTCTCTCGGGGAGCCTATCAGTCGACGCGATACCACAGCGGTTCGTGGCGCGTATTCCGGGGTAGGCGCATCTGGGATTATTGATGGGTTAAAGAGGATCATTATTGAAGAAGACGCTTTAGAGGATGAAGAAAAAGAAGAGGGCGGTTCCGAGAAGGAATCCCCGGTGCGCCGCTGCCTATTCTGCAACAAGGTGTTCTCAGATATCATGTCGAACGTCGGTCACATGTTTAAGATCCACAGCATGTTCATCCCGGAGAAGGATTACCTAGTGAACCTTGAAGGCCTGATTGGCTACCTCCACGAAAAGATCACTAAGAATAATGAATGTCTATATTGTCATACCATCAAAGCCTCCACATCCGGCATCAGGACTCATATGCGTGACAAGGGCCATTGTATGATCGCCTTTGAGACAGAGGAGGAACAGATCGAGATTGGTCAGTTCTACGACTTCATCAGCACCTACTCAGATGAGGAAGAGCCAGGGAACGCTCTGAAAGAAGGCGACGTTAAAGCATCTGGTTCCGAGGATGATAACGACGAAGAAGCCTGGGAGACTGACAGCTCCGCAACATCTGTTGCCGACGACGAAGACGTAGACGACAATCAATTAAAGAAAATCTACCAAGGATCCCAAGCTATCCTTCAAACCGAGTATGAACTATACCTGCCCTCCGGACGCAGTGTTGGCCACCGCTCCCTAGCCCGATACTACCGCCAAAACTTGCACAACTACCCAACAACGCTGGAAGAGCGACTCAGCCGCCAACAGGCTGCCATTGAAAACAGCTCGGCGCAGGACGACGAGCAGACGACCACTGCTCGGGGTCATAATCATAACCGTACCCTCATCAGTCGCGCCAACGGCGGTATGGGCCTCGTTGGAGCAACCGCATCTCAGAAGCAGGAGGCCTTGTCCGCCGAAAGGCGAGAGCGGACCCGCGCCCAGCGAGCAGAGGTCAAGTACACTGCCAAAGTCAGTCGGCAAGCTAATCATCAGAAACATTTTCGAGTAAGTTTGAAGAGATTTCTTTCCTTCTTTAACCCCCCTTTGATTTCAGGGATTTGATCCACTTTTATTTCACCCCTTCGGCCCTTTCATGAACCACGAAACTGATCTTCCTTCATACAACAGGACCCTCTCCTGCAATGATAATCTATGTATACATTAACTATAATATGATACAAACAGCGGTTTTTTGGTCCGAATCTATAGACTTGAAAGCAGGGTTTTTGTTCTTCCATTCTCCATCCTTGATCCTTCAATCCTACCTATGTATATAGATGTAGTCCCACCAATCAACCTACCTAACTCAAATACTATTATTCCATTTTAGATCACATACTTAATTTTAACAATAAAACAAAACAACATCATAATTATACCCATCCACTTATCCATGCGTTCACCCTTTCACCGGTGCAAAGGGAGATGACTAGCTACACCCTGCTTAGAAGAAAGGGAGCGAATAAGGGGAAAAATTGAAATTAACTCTTTACTCAATAGTTAGACGAACGTTCTGATTAATAATGATGCTGGCTCCCAGTATTTAGTCCGTACCTACCCGTTTATCGCATTCTCTGGACAGGGAAAAAGGGAAAAATGCGGGAGGAATAAGATATGTATGAAACAGAAGAAACTGAAAGAAAGTACTCAGTTTGGACGCTTCTTTAGTCATGCCACAGACGATGCAGGCAGTGTCCGAGCCCACCCTAGTAGAGGCTGGCGTTCTCCATCCCCATCGGAAGTGGTCTCAGAACCTCCGCTTCTTCTCTTCCTTCGACGTCTCCTCTTCCCACCACGCGAGCTAGCCTCTTTCGTGACATAATTTGACCCTTCAAGGTTGAATTTATCATATGCCCCTTGAGCAGACGCCTCGCAATGGCCACCGTCCCCGTCAAGCTGCGACTTGTCGGTATCTGAAGAGCTGCTGCTCGTTGTTTGGAGGACCACTTTGCGGATACCATTAACGTCGATGATCTGCTCTGTAATGCTACCGCTCCGGGTTGGCCCGGGAATCCGGGAGGCCTTGTGATGATCACTGGAACGTGAGTAGGGACCCCGGCTGGCCTTGTCGCTGGTAGACGAGCGCCGGTCGTAGGAGTGGTCGGATCCAGCATCGCTTGACACCTTCGTATCCAAGGCTTGCGTATCATTCATGCCCTGAGAAAATCGTACTTCGCTCGCAGTCATGTCAGTTGTGTCAGAAGGGACTACATCGCCATCTCGAATGGTCCCATAGCCAGCCTGTGGAACGTCCTGGGTCCAATCCCGCCCCCGTAGCTCGCTTGATTGTACAGTCTCTTCGCCGTGATCTTCGTGGTCCCCAACCAGCTCTGTAGATATCCTTTCGAGTCTGGACGCACGCCGTCCAAGATCGGAATCAGTCTGACCCGATCGAGACGGGGAGACACCAGGAGGCTTGATCTTGACACTTTGGTAGCGGGTTCGACGTGGTTTGCTGGCTAGGTTGGATGGGCCGAGGTGCCGCAGGTGTTCCCGAATGTCCTCCGTACCTCGCTTGGTAACTAGCTCGTTGGGGAAATCAGGGTCTACCTCACCATTTCTATTTCGAAGGTAGAACTTGGGTGGTAGGGGTTGACTGACTCCTGCACTCACTTGGTGAGGCCCAGTATCCGGACCGCCGGCAGAGGAAGACAATGGCAGATCATCACTTATATCAATGAGATTATTATTATTGTTATCCCGAATGCTTGGCGGTTCTTCGACCACAGATACCTTCAGTACTCGGGATTTAGGCGCTGGGGTAAGCCGCCTAATAGCCTTATGGACATCAATGAAAACGTCCGACTCATCGATAATTTCCCTATGGCAAGATTAATAAATGTATGCCCGGATCAAAAGGAACGGAAATGGCAACATACTCGCCAATGAGCTCCTCGATCACATCTTCCAGGGTGACAACGCCCAAAGCTCCATGATCCTCTCCCGGGTTCTCCGAGACGAGAACCATGTGCGATTTGCCTTCCTGAAAGTAGTTCACGATATCCAAGCAGCTCGTTTCCGGTCGGGTTTCTGGAAGTGTTGCCAGGGCAAAGTCCCGCACCATTTTACAGTCCTCTGGGTCGTAAGTGATGAGAATCTTAACGAGTAACATCCCTACGAAGTTTTCGGGATTGTCAGGTGCATGGATGGGAATCCGGGAATAACCATGAGAGAGGATCAGGTCCATCGTCGCTTCATTGAGGACAGTGTCAGTCGACATGGTAAATGCATCCTCCATGGGTGTCATGATGCTCCCAACCGATTTCTCCTTCAGGTCTAGGCATGCGCTGATGATGGTAACCTCATCAGCTGTGAGTTGTTCGTCTGCCACGCCCAACGTCCGGTGAAGAGTGACCAATGTCTTCAATCCAGCTTTCTTGTAAATAGTACCATGATCCTTGCCAAGCAACCAGTCAAGCAGTTTCGCTACCGGCCATGCTATGGGCGACATAACATACATCAACACAAGGACACAAGGAGCCATCCATGCCCCGATGGGAAGGCCGTAGCGGACACAGATCGACTGGGGGA
This sequence comes from Pseudotulostoma volvatum, assembly GCA_019804575.2. Classification (NCBI taxonomy): domain Eukaryota; kingdom Fungi; phylum Ascomycota; class Eurotiomycetes; order Eurotiales; family Elaphomycetaceae; genus Pseudotulostoma; species Pseudotulostoma volvatum. The sequence continues at coordinate 13,905 of JAHQZX020001683.1, forward strand.
CAATCTCGCCGAAAATGACTTCGACCAATTAGCATAACGAACGGGACTCTCACAGGGGATAGTACCGATCAAGACCGTGCTTCCCACGACCGCCGGCCATCCACTTCCCAACGAACGATCGAGAATAATGGGCAGGGTTTCATTAGTGATGACATTGCTGAGCAGCAATGTTACCAACACCCAATGCTTCCCTTTTTGCAGCAATTTGAGCACGCTGGCTGCATTTTTCTTTTCAGATCCTTCCCCAGACGTTTTCATAACTTGCAGGTAGATTTCATCCTACGAATCATTCTTGTCAATTGAAGCCGGTAATAGACGACACAACCCGATTTCACTCACCTGGCCCATCAATGCAATGGTCAGACCGGCAAAAATCCCCCCGGTCAAGACCAGTGCCGCGGCAACTCCCAGATAGAGCCACAGGCTAGGATTTTCGGGATCTTTGGGGTGCTGTCCATCTCCCAGCTCCACGAACAGGCTATGGAAGTGAGTGGGGGCAGCAAACATCAATGGAAGCTGTGCCAGCACCAGCAACAATGCCTTGGCGACTCCCAATGTGACGGGTCTGCCGGTAATATACGGGTTGACGCGCCAGGGAGTTATCGAGCCTGGATTTCCCACATCATTAGGTGACCATTTTGACCCAAGCTTATCCGCTTGGGTCAATGGACGACGGCGGCATCGCCCTCGATTTGGCACAACGTGCTTTCCGCGATGGCGGATGATATCAGGAGGGGTGGATGATGATGATAAGGGCGGAGGCGGGAGAGGAGGGGGAAAGACGGGGGACTGATTATGGTTCGCCAGCTGGAAATGGGGATGTGATGTGAAGGACTGAAAAGTTGATGGGTGGAACACAAAGGAAGGCCGGAAGAGTAGAAGAAGCTAGCGGCAGATGGTGAGAGATGATCAGGAAGTTCGACAATAGATGAAACGCGATGAGGCGATTGGGACAGGAAGGAAGGTTTCGAGAAGAAAACCGAATGGAAAGATTGGGGAAAAGAAAGATGTCGTTGGCTGGAGTGATTGATGAAGATGAATCCTCTTCACTGGAGAAGGCGATATAAAGAAGTACAGTCACCTTCCAGTTCTGATTACTCTATATGATATATATATATGGTGGTACTATACCATACTATGATATGATAGTCGATAGGGTTCGGCGGTATATGGTATATGGTATATATATATCTTACTCTTATTAGGGTTCCGATCGAGGGATTGGATGATGGCAGATGCATTGGTGGATGCACGTCTCCGGCACGACAGCCACCTTCTGGTGCTGCTTTTAGCCATCGCCCTTTAGCGTGTTTCTAAACCACCAATATCCCTGATGGTCCTGATAGCAGCAATCAAGAACGGGAAAGAATATTCAGCTCGGTGCAGCATCATACATATGTATTTGGTCGATAGAGATAAACTCATTAGCCTATCACATCATCATCTGGCATCACGCCCATCTGTCAAGGTGGGAAGAGAATCAAACTGGTGGTTGGATCAACAGTCCTTCTCGCGTTTTCGGGCGACGATTTTCAGGACGGATAAAAAGAGACAAAGACCCGGTTCGGGGAGTTTGATGTCATTTATGATGCGGAGGAAGGTCCATATCCTATCGTACATACATGGATGATCCATCGAGTTGTGAGTCCACCGTTCTACCTATCAGATCACTGAGGAGCACTGACATCACCTGACCAGAGGACACCGCAAACAAATGCATCGAATCGATAGTCATTAGAACAGCTTCCAATTCAGCCAAGAGATCCGGTCGTGTGCAGCAGGGATCCATCCGAATATTAGATGAAAGACGATTCATTAATAATATTTATTAATAACTACTACTTACCTATACTAGAGGTACTGGACATGTCCATGTACATACAATACATATGTAGGTAGGTCTAATTATTCGGCCGGACTAGGTAAACTCAGTTATCATGCTATAACCAAGCGCTCGCTCGCTTGGCTCTAGCAAATCAAGAAGCCATTGACCAGCAAACTCATATTGTTCTTCGCGGAGTCTGTAGATAAATGAATATTCGAATCAAGATAATCTTGTGTACTAAGTATCTTCATCTGCGATCCCCTCAGGCTAACTCTTTACTATGTATAAGGGCGGGAACACAGATGGGATGGAGGCACAAAAAAGGAGGGAACCGTAATGATCCAGGATCAAGCCTGACTTATGCGAACTATCAACCGACCCAGATGGCGGCAGAAATGGCTTGCGCCACGATCAGAGATGGTTAGCGCAAGCCCTCCCACTAGCCATTCCTGATTAGGTCTATAACTACGGTGGCGCTTGCGCTAAGGCCTGCCACCAAATATCGTGAGCATCATGAAGAACATGATTCGTAGAATTGGTCGATCACCAAGCTATTCCCAGAATCTTACAATCCCTTTTCAATAATACCCGAGTCATGGATTTCATTTCTTCATTGCAAACGCTTGATGGATTTGATAGGACAAAGCATCTGCACAACACAGGAAACCTATGGCAGCTGTTCCTCCCCCACCAATACCCTATTCTTTGTACCTCCGCAGTTTCAAGTTGCCGTAAGAGGGTCGACTCCACTATCTTTAATGATTGGATGATTAGCTATGTTAACGGATTTCCTATCACCTAAGAGTTAATAAACCATGGCAATCGTGACATGATTTCCAATCCTAATCCAGACGGCAGACGAATAGTGTGCCACATCAAATAATAAACTAGCGCACCAACTTCAACTAGTCGGTCGCCGTACGTTCTAACTCAATGCGGTTCTAAAGCAATTAGTGCTATGTACTAATCAGCCCCTATACTGCAAAACACCAGATTGGCTTAAGCACAAGCAATCTTTAGGCGTTAGACAAATCAAAATTGCAGCAAACTAAACCTAAAATAGAATAGTATGTAGAAAATCCATCTGAGTCGGTACTATAGCTATCATCATATATAATAATTTATTTATTTAACTTACAAATTATTTATACATAATTGCAGCAGACTATGATCTACCGGGGCTTCAATATTTAAATAGTCTGAGTCGCTACTGTACACTCGGTTTTTCAACCAAACCCTAACGTAAAAGGACACCGAGCGGGCCGGTCCAGATACCCATCCCATACAGAATATCATTTTTTTGCAGCCTTATATCTCGACGCCCGTCGGATCCACCAGTTTCCGATTTTGAGGCTAAATTATTGATCGAAGTACCTATAAAACATGTGTGAAATTAAAAATAGTGCAAACAGGCGCCGAGCTAGGTAGGACAAAGAGTTAGGTTTTGGTCGAGACACCGGTCAAGCCAAGAGTCCGAGCCTATATAGAACACTTTTTACTTCCACCAATGTAGAATCTAACCTTAAAATCGGATCCTACAGGCTGTAGAAAATGCCATTTTGTATGGTATCCGGACCGGCCCGCTCAGTGTCCTAGCCCACTCGGTGCCCTTTTCCGTCATAATAATCATGTTGCCGATGGAGTCGCCAGAAAGTGGAATTCTGCATGTAATCGTCCTTTCCCCATACATACAACGACAAATCTCAGAATCAAGAAATTATAGGCTGAATTCAAACCACCCTTTCTATGCTTTCACCTCCAAGCTTGACGAGCTACCGGGACAAAGATCGTCAGCAATCATATGAAGATTCCAAAATCGTCGGTAGAACTCTTTTCCATCCCTGACAAACCCCGCACCCACCCAAGGCTCTCTCACATGGCAAAACGAATGGCCACCTTCCATCCACAGATTCGATTGGTTGGAACCAGAGAGAGTTCGAAACTATCATAGGTGACTTCAGCTGGGGACCAACCTACCTTCGTGGATAAGGAGATAAGATGCTGAGCTGGCCGAGATATAAAGAATAAATAATATGATAAAATAGAAAAGGGCATTCATTCATTGTTTGTAGTAATCTTCAGCCGCGCTGCCTTCCGGCTCTCACCTTTGCACGCTTTCAAGCGCCTACAAGTCCAACACTATCCATCTAAACGCAAATGATCAATAAGATCCCGAGGGCTTATCTGCTTCTCCAAGGGTTTTGGATAGCGTAAAAGCACGAACCCAAAATAGGACCCCCTCAAACCATACAGATATGGACTAAAAAAAAATACTCGTCTGGCAGCTTTTTCGGATTTCTACCCGGGCCTTCAAAAATTCCTCTAGGATTCTTCTTGTCTTATCTACAACAATCAGGAATCAGGTATGTACTGCATAGTACATAAGTACATAAGTACATTGCCCACCCTGCCCCTCAGAGTGTACCTTCTTCTCTACCTCAACTCACTAAGTTGTCAGCTTGAACGGCAACTTTACTTTGCAAGCCGACATCTGATAGGACATTCAAGCGGCCCATCTGCACGTGCTGTATGCAAGGAAGTCGCGCTTGGCATCTTTGGGTCGATCAAGATCCTCTCCCGAGAAGAGAAGCATCGGCACATGACTGACTTCTTAGCATTCGTCGCGCTAACTCGCTTTTCGTCTTTCCGTTCTGCGTTGTTGACATATTTTCGATTCCGGTGTCATTATTATCTATATTCTTGCATAGTCTTATCGAATCGTTTTACTCTGACCACCGTTCCCCTACAGCATCATAGCATCTGAAGAGGCAACAAGCACCCGTGAAAGGGCCGATTTTAAGGTAAACAAAGAGGGCAAGTGTTCTGCCATCTGTTATCACTCAACGAAACGCACCTTCGAATGATAAAAGTCAGCGCTACAAACACACGTTGTGCGGATCCCGGCATGTCCTCGACCGATTTCTTCGCCAATTCACGGATTTCGGTTTTAGCTCAGCCATCTTTGAAGTCAACAAACACTAATAGGTTCAAAAAAGACAAGTATTCGAAGCCAGTATGTACACGCAATAGAAGCGCAGGAACTGATCCTGGACCTGGAGTCACACTGGGGATCTCAGCCAACATGTTGCCCTAACAATGGGTACGGTCAGTGTTCATGCTTATTACACAGCTGGAGGCACGAGGACGAAGGTAGAAATGCTTCGTCGCCATTTCAATGCGTAACTATTGATCCAAGACAATGAATGGTACAATTACAATAGCAGATATGATACACCGCGAACGTTGCTAGATGTGTACAACCGAGGCCGAGCTCGGGATTACTCTCGTTTATGGGCATATCTATTTGTAAACTGGTATCAATCCAAACAGCGAAGGATGAGGACGAGATCCGTAAATGCCAGAGAGATTCCTGTTTTGAAAACTACTACTATGATTGTCTATAGAGTCTCACTTCTGGCAGAAGCTTCAAACATGATTACTCGCACCGGTTTCATTAATCAACCATGTATTGATCTGGTTCTTTAGGCACTTTCTATGCGTATTATTTCTCATGCCGTGACACAACTAATGGCTATCCAAGGCGGCGATTCACGAAAACGCAAGGCTAGCTGGGCGTGATAGTTACCTTGAAGAAACAATGGTAAGAACTCCCAACTTGAAGCGTTGATGTTGCAAATCTGAAGAAGTACTGCATCTGGATCTAGTTATATGCGTGCCTACATGCGACTCCTTTCTACATAGCCGCCGGTTTTGAATTTGCAAACATACTCTTCATCGTTACCTCCACCCAGCTATAAATTCCGGTAAATTCTTTTAACACTTTCCATCGGCAAAGAACCATTCCCTTCTGGGTGCATGAGAAAGGGTTCGGCCCAGGTCAGTCATATGGTTGCTTCCACCTGTTGCACCCATTTAACATAGATACCTGAATCCAACTTCTCTCAACACGCCCCTACCAGTCCAGCTTCCAAGTTCTCAAGGGCCGTGTAGTTTCAGACGGCGTTAGATTAAGGCTGGCTTTATAGGTGGCCATGGTCTGAAATTGCCATCATCAATTCGAGAACCAATTCCCATTGCTCAAGGTCCGATCATGCCCATATATTTATTATATACGTTCGACCTGGTCGGGGTTATGGTTCAGAATTTGCGAATAATGCAGGTGGCAGATACAGGTGGCAGGCATGCCGCATCGTATCGTATGCCCATCCAATTCTTCGGGGTAGTATTAACAGCCAAGGAGGAGGTAACGTTAGGCAGCCTTCAATTCCTGTCGCTCAAAGGTCCCAATCACGACCCATTATATAGGTATCACTCCATATGTATATATATATGATTTGACTCGGTCGGCACTGTGGTGTTTACGGAATTTGTAGCGTTGCAGGTATTTTGTATGACACTGCCCGTATGCGCCGGGAATACGTCAGAGCTATTACGACTTTTCTGACAGCACAGCTTATTGCCTCTGATGAGCTTGCGAGGCGTGATAGGGGCTTAGGGTCGGGCCGGTTAGCGAGACAACAACTACCCTTTGAGCAACTACCACAACATGCCTAAAGAGAGAAGTTGCTTCCTTGCTATAAGAGCAGAGAATTAGGGGAATCCTGGTATCAAGAGGGATACGACTGCGCAACCTGATGTGACTTCAACAATCGGAATCCAGGCGTACACAACCCGGTACGTCTAAATTGAAAGGATGGAGGCTACACTAACATGACTAACTAGCCGCTAATGCCGGCTTGAAAACCGGAATGGCACATTATGCCGCGGCCTCTAGCCGGATACAAGCATTGAGCAGCCAGGGATCATAAATCAGACTTTCTAGGTTCTACAAAACTCGAAACTGGCGAATAGCAGCCAAGTCCGATAAAAAAGAAAGGAAAAGTATACTCAAATCCGGATTCCGGTGGTGGCTAAGCTGATCGTTGACTGGCTTGGCTGATTATGCATTTTCTCAAAGATTCTCCGGTTGCGTCAAGATAGAGGCTCACAGCTTTCAAACATACTCAGCCAAATAGACCTGGTTTCTTTTTCGGCATTTTAGAGCCCAACCCGGTCGAAAGAAAGTGCGGATTCCAACGTGTGTCGTTAATCTAAATTACTATATATCATAGCTACCTCCCGAGGGAAGCTGACTCCAGCATGGCAAACCCCATGGAGGATTTGGGTGCCCAGGCTACATGGCTCCCTCAGCAGGCCTGAGAGTACGATGGCTACCCTCCTCCGGACGGAAGCAGTGGGCTTTAATGACTTCTTGCACAGCGTGCGTTGGGGTACCGGACATAGAGGCGAGGTGCCCGTGCGGATGGGAAAGGCAAACGCCAAAACATGTGGTATACCACAATACTCAATACGGGGAGGGGGGTGCAGGCAGTCACGTCATGGCTTATCCGTCAGGGGTGCTTCCCCAGTTTAGTACTGCGAAGGAGATGCTGGAGGCGGACCGGAGTGGGTGGCGACCGCTCCAGCCACTGGGGGGGTGCAGGACTCTGCTTGTACAGTACTACTTGGAGGGCCCCCCTGGTTACAGGGGAGACACGAAGCTGAAGGGAAGGTAGGCGGCGGCCGGCACGGGGGGTATACCTGGGTTTTCCTATGTTGAGCATAAGGCTTTGTCCCACCTAGAGAGCGCGTCACCTGCATGGGCCCGGATGGGATCCGCATCAGGCGTAAAATAAATTTAATAATATATATCATAGCTACATGCGGCGTGTAGAGTGTTGGCAACAATTGTAAATGCGCCAGGATGCAAAAGGAAAAAGGGCAGACGTTCCATACCTCAACTCGGGCTCACTATTGTACCCTTTCCGGGTTGCTATATATCATACCGACGGCTGTTAAATTCCTGGCGTCGTTGTGGTGTCACAGAATATGCAGAACCCCTAAAGGACCCTGCTTTCGTCAAACGCTCACAATGTAGTAGGAGTTGTCTTCATAATTCATATAGAAGCTGGCAACGTGGGAGCTTGCAGCTATCTCTGCTACGAGAAGCCCTGGTATTCAATAATCCCAAAATTGTCTTATTTCATACAAGCTTTCATTAATCAAATAGATCGCGTGTTGCCATGTTGCCTTCTTTTATCAGCTTGATTCGGAGACCTACATTTCCTTGATGATCCTTTTGGAGGGAGCTTCTCTCGAGTCGAATTACCTTTCCACGGGAACCTGAACACTCTACGCTCAGAAAGAGAAGCCGAATATGAGAATGGGAACCATCGAAGTCGAGTATTCACAATACAGTACAACATTTTTTTCTCAACTCTTTTTCTCAATTATATATATGCTCCACCTTGTAGAACTTCATGCTACGAATTATGATCAATCGCGGCTCGCTTGCAGGTCCTGCAGCGTCCGATTATTCGTTGGAGTTGTTTTAAATTCCGGGAACTACGTTTCCATCTGAGTCAAATACTCTAGGAAGAGCTCCTATGTAGCAAGAAGGACCCATGTCCTTTGCTGCCGTACCCTTCCTACTGCGAGCCTTGCATGCTATTGTACAATATGTGACAACCCAATCCCGAAGCATAACATAGTGGATTGATAACGCTAGCTAAGAGGCGATTTACATAAGAATCTAAAGACGAGAAAAGGAAAGAAGAGAGGAAACATGAGCTCAGCAGCTTTTCGAACTCAAGATTGATGATCTGTGGTGATTCTCCATTTCTGCTGGATATTTTCGACGCTATACCCAATTGATCGATCATCATTTCATAGTTCTGAGAAAAGTCCCCCACACATACGAAGTATATCGGGAGAACTTCCAACACTGCCATGAGTAGGACATATATGTATACACGCTTAGTGCCTTCTTTTGCCTGTAGTAGCTTACTAACGGGCCATGTGACCCGCTCCTATCATAGAGCACTATCATTCGTTCGTCATAACAGACATCAATCCCCGAAGAAATCTATTAGAATGAGGTCCTGCAAGTTAACGTGGGAAAAGGGAAGCCCAACGGATGACGTTGCCCTCAGCTTAGCCTACGAAACTTCCTTTGCCATCATCCTAATCTAAGAACTTGTATGCGTCTGGGGTGTGAATAGGGACATATGGGCGACTGTGTTAATATTATAAACATCTATAGCGCTCCATCAGGGGCGACGGATTGAAGACAGAGGTTCAAAGCATACACTCTCACACCCCAACACAGCTACCCTGAGGACTTCAACATAATGCACCCGAATAAGCAGAGAGGCACTGACCCTGGGCCATTAGCAGAGCCTTCCCCGATTGGACTGCACAGCACGGCTTCGTCCTCACAATAGAACCCGATTCCCCAACCCGAGGTGATAGCACCATCGACCTCGCGTAGGGCGTCGCCATCTTTAGCAGGCTGGGGAGTTACAACGCGGGTAGAACAAGGCCTACACACGACATCAGACCACCAAACTCTCAAGACGACAATCACATTGCAGGAGCGCCGATGCAAATGGCCGCTTCCACCCTAAGACGACCGGTGTAGAGAAAATTGAGAGAATTTTAAAAGCCGTCCTGCCGCGCGTACAAGATCGGACACTTTGAAGGCCAGCCAGACTCAAGGCAACTAGACCTGCTGACGGAAGATTTTATTCGATTGTCGCTAGGAGCGAGCTGCAGCTGCAAGACGGCGGCGAGGGCAGTCGCACCTGAAGCAGATGTGCACATGATTGTGCAAGCATGCATAGAGCAGACTAGCCTTTGAGTTATGAGTCACAAAGGAGTTCGTGGACTTGATACTAAAGCATTGAGAAGAAATTCAAAGTTGTGTGTTGAAATTGAACTCGTCCAACTCGTTGTCGATGTGAATAATATAATGATCGTTATCGATATGTCGGACCCTTTTGCATCCGCGAGCGAGATGTCGCGAAGTGATTGAGTATGCCGTGGTCAGACAATGGAGCCAATGGCCTTGTAAAGCTGCTAGGCGTTAGCAATGAACCCGCAAATTGGAGTCTGTGTCGCATGATGTATATGGCAAGTAGCATGGCTGGACAGAGGTCAAAGCCTCGGGTAAGACTTAAGTCGAAGACTATGAACTTCTGATTGAAGGGCGAAGCCGTTTCGCGTTATATCATAGAAATTTGGGGAACGCACTCTTTGGGAATTGCTATCATCTAATTATACCAACCTAAAGCCTCTAGGATGACGACAAGAAGAAGTCAAGGAGTCAGACTTTTAGACAAGGGTTGCTCACCGCTTCCATAATAAGAGCATCGTCTGAAGGGACACGCCTAGTCGTCTACTCGGTTAGGAAGAGAAAGACTTGATATTGAGACATCGGCACTGTTAGTCTTTCGAGTGGGATTTGTCCACCAGGATCTCTTTCAAGTTGTATAGGCAATGGTGCCTCGAAGCGCAGGGCACTATGCGGATAGGCAAGAGGCATATGGTGATGAGATTAATGTGTAGGATCACATAACGTCGACATTGTGTTCCTACAGGCCCCAGACGGACTTGTAGACGAGAGTCTCACCGCTGGCGTTACAGGGAAGCCGGTATCTGGTGCTACAACTGCTTTGAAGTCGGACGAATGGGGTAGCTGTTCACTGACTAATGGTGGATGAAGCAATCGGAGCAGCAGCTAGGATGAGAGAAAGGTTAAGAGCTCGCCCCTTCCCTGAGGTCTTGTCTATACTGGGTGGCAGACCGGGGACACGTGTTCACGATAGTGCCGGTTGCCACTGCTGATCATACCCTCCGCCTAAAGGAGGTAGGGATGCATTGAACAGGCCTTAGACAATCTAGCTAGTACGATTAGCATAGTATGGTTAGTGATGTTGAGAAACAGGAATAAGATTGCTGTCTTAGGTGATTAGGTCTAGAGATGAAGGGGTGGTGCATGTGTTCTGCCTATAGAGCAATGAGGATTCGGGTTAAGGATTAGAATGATTTGTTTGTTGTATCATTTGTTACAGTCTACAACATAGAATACGCTTTGCCTGGGAAGAGAGGTTCAGTAGTACCGTCCTTGAGACAATTTAACGAGTAGCATTTATTGTCTTTCTGATAAGTAACCATTTGTGACACTTCGTGATTGAAGCCAGCGTGGCGACATTGTTGTCGTTGTTTATGATGCGGGAGTGTTGTGGAAAGATCTGGCTTGGTAACTTGGCTATGAGATACTGCCCAGAAGCCCACACTATTCTTGCCGGAGTCCTTGCAACACGGGATAATGAATTGAGAGTCATTTCCCATTGATTGTCTGCCTAGGGGTAGTAGGAGCTGGAATCGCCATTATGATTTCTTGTTGCCTATTGCTGCTGCTGAGGCAGTATTGTCCTGAAAAGATCGATCTAAGAATCGGATGATTCAGATCCACTGTTGGTTTTCCGGCATGAAGTCAAGGCAGTTTCCATTGATATGCTAGTTCTGCTGTCATTGACATTTGGAGGCTAGAAATGTCTCCCTGGGGAATGATGGACTACCGATTTCGTTGCTGGTTATTCTATTCTGTCTGTGTTTTGGTGAAAATTTCTGCCTGCCCATAGGGCTATGAGATCTATGAGATTGCTAGGAAGCTGGTTTATTGTCGCTGTACTTTGTGAGTTATGGTCAGACCTGCGTTTTCTCGTGTATGCATGTGTTATAATGACTGCAAAAAAAAAAAGTTTGATGTGAAGGCTATCAGTGTTACTATGTAGAATCATGAGATCATGAGTTCTCATCATTGCCCGAATCTAATGGGAGTACAAAGTTGTTTGTTGTGTGTTGGCGTGACCGAATTGGCTGAGGTTCTCTATTGAGAGCTTAAGCTTACATACATAGAATCGTGCTCTTGGTCAGGGAAAGCTCATGTTTTATCATATTGTCAATTAATATCCGTAACACTGTCTGAATCATAGAAACTCTATTGGAGAGGGTTATGATAGGATTTTAAGCTCTATCATTGGAGAAGGATGAATTGGACAACATCATGATGTAAAGTACGGCAGCATATGAAGCATCGCACGATATGAAGGTAGCCTCCGCGAGCCCATGAGACTGATCGCCCATCTGGAGATACTCGAGGCAGCCTGATAACACGTAGAGAATCATGTTGAAAGTCTGGAAGTTGGAGATATGATTTCCTCAAGGATGCGAAATCCTAGACCTGATCAACAGAGAACGGTAAAGTTACCTAATGGATAACGATCTCCGTCTAATTGTGGTTACGATGAGGGCCACGTCAATCATACCAAAATGACTTCGAATTCTATAACACCTAGGCTGTCGAGATGAACTCGGACAGGACAATACTATATGACTACGATGGCGATAAAATGGGTTATGTGACATGCACGAGATCGTCCCAGGAACTGCACATTGAATATGATTGTGAGAAGCGGGAAACGAAATGGTTGCTCATGGAGCTGTTTCGAATCATATCTAACGCCGAGACAAGTACCATGACTAAGATCAAATTGGTCAGAACTTCTTTTGTTGATCTTGCCAACGGGATCCATGAGAGCTATCATAAATCGATAGTCGTCGACATGGTCGCTAAAAAGAAGGAGGAACGAGAAGTTGATATGGATTCATGGAATTATAGATATGAGTGAGAGAATGCGAACGGCGACAGGCGCAAATGCAGAACCTAGCGTCGTTATTTCTTCCTGCCTTTTTCCCACTGAGTTTTTTGGAGGTTTAATAAGGATGTACCTGGTGTTCGAAGGCTGTTGCGATTGTGCGACTGCTGTGGATTGTAACTGTCGATGTCATTGACCATAGTAGTGCTTAAGTCAAGAAACTGTCTAGAATAATCTGAATCCGCGAAAGTCTTTGAGTCACGGGAGGTGTTACTGTGAACCTAACAGCGACACCTGTTACTGGTCAGTGGAATGCTTATTATGAAACAACAAGGATGGAGGATGGTGTCATGCCCAGTGGAGTTATCCTTCCAAATTCGATAAGTTGCATGTAGTTTGGATACACTCTGCGAATCTTGTATAACTATTGGCTGGTTTTTGGCGGTTAGCGGGATACATGTGGGCTACACTTGGCCATATAGTTAGCATTAAAATGACCCTAAAGATGCAATATCATAGTCATCACCATTGGCCTTTTTCAAGTGATATGAGACGAGACCCCTAAAATTTCCCATGCAGGCTATGGCGACCCGGTTACCTACATACTGGTTTTTGGGGAAAATTGAGATTAAATGACGTACATTCCTAGAATATGAATAGTACTATTTATTTTATTAACTCTTACTGAGTGTTTCGTGTCCTGTAGAAAATTACGAACAGTAACTTAATCCTTGCATCTTTCATCTATTATTGGTTGAGGGGCTCTTCGATTCGGGCCCCAGTTTAAAAATGGAACCCGCTGAAATTAGGCTTTTAATCCCTGCTTAGTGTCAAAATCAATGAGTCCCAGCTTCAAGTCCAAAACGCTAAAAATCTGCTCTGCTAGAAACTCCTGCCCATCTAAGATGGTAATAGGCTCTATTTTGGATTCTCCCAAGTAGGTATGCTCCGAAGTACCCCTATAATGCACTAGTTCACCACCTTATGCTTACATGTAGAGCCAACAAAAGAATGCGGCCTCCTATGCCGTGAGACTCGGACAATTGAAGTAGAACTCAGGAGAGCGACTTGTTTCACATATTTTAATGCTTGTTTGTTCACCTAATGCAGCTCCTAGTGACTCTATGGGAAATGAACACACCAGCTGAGTGCGATGCTGATGCTTATATATTTGAGTCGTTCAAGCAACCAGCATTCTCACCCAAACACAGGCATCATGATACTAGGCTAATTGCTCCTGCTCCAGTTCCATCTCTTCTAGTCAATCGCTATCTGCCAGTAGCCAAGCTAGTCTTTGAGAGGGCGATATCTCAGCCCAAAGAGATGGAAAGTGCTACACCCAAGTCTTAGCCTTGATATCTTACCGTGGTTAATGTTGTAGTCGCAGTCAAACCGTTATAACGCTTGTTACTTATCAACATCATTTTTAAACCGTGAGTTGCGCAGTATCCCACCCACGATGGACCCAATGGCCGGCAGAGTACCCAGAAGATATCCTGCCGGGTTTTCCTTGCTTGTGACATTTATATACGGTTACCTGAGTTCTCGGATAAGCAGCCTGGGAGTATATGAATAAAAATGCGTGGGCGGTGGTGGGCTGCGCCCAATGGGTTATTATTTATAGACACCTAGAATGTGCCCAGGACATAATATCTATGCTTCTGCTGGGCTTCTTTATAGAGCCGTTAGCCTAGGTTCTCGAGCATACGGACCTGAGAGATGGAAAGCTGCTAAGTGCTGCGGAGAAGCTTTTTATCTTCCTTTAAATCGTCTATCAAGTGTAAAAGTGTTTCAACCCCCTCCAGATACAATGCATTGATTATGTGTGCGGCCGAATTTTATCCCGTACCAGCAATTAATCTACAAGAAAGCCACTGGTTTCAAACGCTCAAAGCCCTGTATTGCATCAAACGACACCTGTTTTGAAAAAAAAATTTTCTTTTTTGGTTATAATGCGTTTAGATAAACAAACCTGTTCATATGTCTGTTGGAGGGCGGGATGAACGAATTGGCAGCTCCAAGTTATGGCAAGGTACAATGGCAGGGCACTTTGGAGCATGTGCCCCGCATACAATATACGCTGGTATTAACGCCAGCCTGAATATGACCATGCTCACTTCACGCTGTATCAGATAAAGTTCACTGCTCTGACAGGTGACGCAAGTAAACCCCGGTCTCCAACTGTAAAGAATTATTCAAACGCCTAGTCGGTATTCACCCAAGTCCGGCGTAAGAGACGAGCTCGAGCCAGCTCTTCATCATTTTAGTACGGTTACACCGCCGAATAGCCTCCAAGGTCTCGAGCAGCTGTCTCTTCTTGATTATCTGAACTATGGATGTCGCGAGGGTAAAATGAAGGAGTGGTGGAAGTTGAATCATCATGAGGTACGATAAACAGATACAGTACCACGAGGGCCGCTGCCCTTCTTGTCGCTTCGACTTGTAAGCCTATATTCTATCCTAGCCTAGGTGGGCTGGCCAGAGAATTCAGGGAACCGGACAGAGGTCGACGTGACGCAGTCAAGTGCAAGACTCAAAGTCTCTCTATAAAAGAGATGCCGAAGACATTTTAGTAGAGTTCCGATGGACGGACGCTAAGCGTTTTGGCGATAGCGGATTTTTTTTGACCAAACCACTAAGTGGAAATGTTCTCTAAATAACACGAATTATTATCTTTATATACTTCTTTCCTATAAATAATACAGCGAATATAGACGCAACTGAGCTACAAAACTGTATCGCTACTGTTATCTGGTTCCTCCAAGCGACAGGTAATAACAATATCGCTGCCATGACGCTTGCAGCAATAGCGAGCCTGGATGAGCAGTCGAAGTGACGACCTTGGGGGGTTTTTAGATACGTGGGCGTGCCGAAAATTTCAGGCTCTAGAAGGTCGCCACTGGCAGTACCTCCCGCGGAACGCCGCATTCGCTCCACCAATCGAAAGGTACTGTCCAAGCTCATTTGAAGACATGATATGCAAGACGTTCTGAAGTAGTCTAGGTGTTTGAAGTTTCAGATTCCGATGCCAATATTTACCTGTGCGATATGGAGCATCTCTAACTACTTACGGCTTAGTGGAGCGACCCTGAGCCAGCACGTGGTGTGCCTTGCGGTTACGAGAGGAGAAGGTTGTTCTCATAGGACGGCCATAATAATAGATTATTGCCTCCACCCCGATGACTTCTGAATTGAAAGCCAATCATATTTTGCGCCTATAGACCAATAGGTTCGTTCATGCAGCCAATCAGAGAAATCTCGTGAGGGCAGTATGACGCGGCTAGCCATGGGTAAAGGTTTCAGATTTTTGATGCCTAGTCCTTCATTGCTTGAAGAACAGCTTGCAAATGATAGTTACTACTATCGATCGTCTACGTCGAGATTCCCAATTCAACAACATCTAGCTAACGATTCCAAATGGTATGGCCAGGAATCCTTGAACCAGTTTTAGTCAATATTAATTTTATTAGTATTTGTTCAAATCGGAACCGCTCATAAGCAGCTCTACTCAGTATACGGCACTTAGATGAGGTACTGTCTTACACCGGCTTGTTGTAAAATGTGTGCAAAGGCGTTCCGGGATAGAAGTAAGAAGATTGGAAAATAGGAAAGAATCACTGATGAAACCAATGAAAAGCATCGGAGGAATAAAATAAGCAAGGAAGCATTGGTATTCGTACTCCCCGAAAATTCCCGGTAACCCATCCTATTTCACCACCTAAGGCGCCGAACCTCATCTCCCTCTGTTACGCCACCGTCGCGCCTGTCGAGTCCATCCATGCTACATAACCTACAACCAGACCTCTCACGGATCTGTCACACTTGGTCGATCGTGATGACTTCAAGTACCATGCAATATAAATATCACCCCACTACCAGTCTTGCGAAGGAATACGGTGATGTCGCAGCCGCTTATATTTCTATCATTCAGTTTGTGCGCCAGTCGGGATTTGGCATACACAAAGAAAACACGACATGGAAAGACGGTCAGTTTGGCAAGGCTCAATCAGATACAGCTGCAGGTGGGATATCAAGTATTGGAGAGCCGGTCCGTCTAGCTGAATAGTATTGATAATACCTGTTCTTTTTATTATATACAAGGAAATATGATATGCGAATACGATATGTATATAACGATCAAAGATAGGCTGAATTGATGTGAGAACGCTGTAACTACCATGGTTTTATCATTTCCTCTAAAAATAAAAATACGATCTATAGCTACCTATAAACCGCGAGACCTCCGAGTCACTTTCGAGTACTTTAGCAAGCCCTACTAGTCCTATGCCACACCTTCTTTCCAGACTTTAGCCTATACTGACTAATGTAATTTGAGAGGAATAATCTGTGATAGTACATACGATGTGGTTAGTACGTAGTAATATTAGACTAACTTGTACCTTTCTTTTTTTGGAATAAAGAGTAAGAAAGAGATTTCCGAATATATGTAATAAGATTAGTACTTACTTGGTGATGATACATGGTTCGTGATTTATTATTAGAGGACCCGAATGACCATTCCAAAAAAGGGAAGGTCTCCCAACAGGACACGGGAAGCTATTTTTCGCAGCCCCACGTGTCAACATCCAATAAATATCCCGGGTTTATAATTTCGAGCTACGACTTATTATAAAACACGTGTAAAGTTAAAAGTAACGTAAAATGTCCCGAGCTTTTGGCCGGCTCGATTTCCTGGCCAAATTAACCTGCAAGTATGTGGGGTCTCGTATCATGTGACATTGTCAGGGCGAGCCAGGTAACTCATTGTCCTTGCCTGTTAATGTTACTTTTAATGTCAGACATACCTTAGTAACGGGCATGTATCATAATTAGTACTATACTAAGTTAGTATACGTTTGGACTGGTACGTACAGTTCGCAATTAGGTGGTGGTATTTTGGTAAATAGAATAATTACCGGGTATTTACCATGGAGTTCTATCATTGGTCAATGCGGTAAATATTTACCACAACGCGTGCGGTGTTGACTTCTGGAGCTACCAGCGATCCTACACGCACTTGTTTGTTTTATCAAGTCCACTTCCTAGATATCCTTATATATAGCAGCCAGCATACTACCTATGTATACTACTGGTATTTTTGTATTTCAAAAATATCTACCAGGTAAATACCTGGTATTTATTTAAATTTTTTTTAATACCCAATATACCATTTCCGGCCCTAGGACTTGCAATAAGTCAAGTCGCTTGAGTGGGGAAGCGCTAGCTTGATTTGGTCAAGCGTCAGGCAACTAACCAGTCAGCGACTTGGTTTGACTGCCATAGCGTAACAATTACCGATCCTTCAATACCGACTATTTGATGCCTCCCCTTGATAATTTCCATAACATCAAATTTGTAAGGCTTCTGATATTTTGCTCTGACCATAAGATGGTACAATACCGCAATACCAATAAATAATAATGGTTGTGAGCGGGAGGACAATTTAGGGTTGGGAACCTAATTGGATTGGACTAATTTCTGTGGGTGGAGCGAAGGTACTGGGTAACTTCTCTAAAAATAACATCGGCTAAATGTCTAAATGAACGCAACTATTGTATAGTAGTAGTCGGATTATGTGTTTGATTAGCTAAATCAATTTTCCGCCTCCCGAGTTCCCAAAATGGCTAGTGATTCCTATAATGGTTAGCCCCATGACAAGCACCTCATTTGCAACGCTCCAGGCAAGAGCGTGAATGTCAAGAAGCTAACTTAATCGCTATATCCATTCATGCACGGAAGAAGTGATTGCTTGTTAACTATCGAAACCTGTCACCTTTATTACATAATTAAGAGCGGAGCCCCAGAACGGATCCGAATATACGAGTAAGGGTGCGTGTGGATACATTAACTCCTTTGACTTATCTGTTCAACGAATTTTACTAATCTTAACTAGTAGTCATGTTAGTGACGATTCGGCTGCTTGATCGCGTTTAATTACAATAAATAAAATGCATATCTGCAACGGCTTTTCTTACTATGGGGTATATCCTATAATTGGGCTAGGCCACACACGATGTTACGCCTAGCAATAGAAGCGATCCTTTAGGTGGTAAGCTTAAACTGCATGATAGAACTTTTTTAATTTTTTCCCATAGGGCGCTGGGTACAACGAAAGATTGCCTAGTTGGTGGTGTTGTCGTGCAGATCAAACATGATACGTATATCATCAACGCTGAGACGAATGGATCGCAATCCGGTACGTGTAATCCGAAAGGAATGCTCGCAAAGACTTGAGGATTTGACCAATATAGTACATGAAACAGATCTCTACGCTAACTTTTAACGCAACCCTTATTGGATCTTACATCAGCTTATAGCCAGTAATAAGCTCAATGAAAGGCATAATTGTTCCTTTCTATTTTACAGAAATAGGGAAGATACAGGGAGATACATGCGTTCTTGGGAGCCTGTTAGTGCACCGTCATCGCTCTAGGCTGGGAAATCATATTAGGGGCGAGATGGATCCGTATCAATAATCACCCCCTTCCTCTGGCTGTTAAAAACAAGTACATATATGCCTTGTCTGCTGCTAGTTTGAGGAACCGATGTTTATTGTTACAGTATACAACGAAAGAATTGAGAGAGAACTGGAAATTTGATTGTCATAGCACTGAATAGAGCAATATATTGAAAATGATCCTCGGATACCAGCCAACATGGCTGTGGCTTACCTTCCTCCTATGCGTCGACCTGGCGCGGTTCAGCATAGCTGCCGCCATTGATGGTAAATATGCACGCCCAAATAAGCACGGGAATCCGATATTCAAGTGGTATGGAGATCCCGATGCGCGCACGTTCGGGAACGAGTACTATATCTATTCGACCGTGTCAAAGGACAGCTCTCAACAGGATCATTTTGACTCTTATTCTTCTACTAACCTCATTGACTGGAAACTGCATTCCCGGATCCTTGACCTTAGCGGTTTCTCGTGGGTTACGGGCGGTGCAGCGCGGGACCCCTCGGTAATTTACAAGAATGGCCTCTATTACCTGTATTTCTCGGCTGGGGAGAATGCGCAAATCGGAGTTGCCAAGTCGAGTTCTCCCAGCGGTCCCTTTACAGACGCTCTCGGGAAGCCGCTGATTGCGGAGACCAAATTCGGCGCTACACTCGCTCATCCAAACATCTTCATCGATGAATCTGGACGAAATTATCTCTACTATGGGGGCTCCGGACATTGCGTCGTGGTCGAATTGAACGACGACATGGTCTCGACAAAGAATAACTCCGTTGAGATTACTCCGCCCAATTATACCGAGGCGCCCTGGATAACGAGTCGGGATGTGAGTGGGACACTCCGCTACTACTTGACGTACAGTGTTGGATCGTAAGTCAAGCCTCTCAAATGGATAAATAGAACCTCTCCTAGACGTGTATCCTCCCATCATCAATGCTTTGGGCTAAGTGACCTTGCCATCTAGGTGGACCAGTGATTCCTACAGCGTCGAGTACGCCACCAGCGATTCCCCTACTGGTCCTTTTAATGTTACCTACCAGTCAACCACCGCGATCCTCTCCCAAAATCCAAAAGTCGGTACGGGCACGGGCAGCAACAGCATCTTAGCCATCGGCCAAGAATATTACATCGTTTACCAGCGCCGATCTCCTGGTGATAATAATGCCAATCACCTCGGTGTTTGTATCGACCGCCTGTATTTTGATGCAGAGGGTAATATCCTCTCAGTCAACATAACAGATACTGAAATCGGTTCCCAGCCTCTGAGCGCTCTTCCCACAGGATCCGGTGCTGGATTACCCAATACCGCTGCAACCAATACTGGATTAACCAATGCCACTACACCAGGTTATCCCATCCCGTCCCCAACCCCAACTTGTCCCTCGGACGACGGTTCTGATGACCCTACCTGCTCTTCAACCACTGTCGGATCCTCGCCTACCCCTACAGCTACCATCCCCGCTACAAATGCCACCAGCCCTGCATATACCGCCCCTCCAGATAGCACCCCTCCAGATATCACCCCTCCAGATACCACCGCCTCTCCAGATACCACCAGCCCTCCATATCCCCCCCTCACCACAGGATATTCTAATCATGTTCTAGCCGCTGGATTACCCAATACCGCTGCAACCAATACTGGATTAACCAATGCCACTACATCAAGTTATCCCACCCCGTCCCCAACCCCAACTTGTTCCTCGGACGACGGTTCTGATAACACTACCTGCTCTTCAACCACCGCCTCTCCAGATACTCCACCAACCAATGCCACTACATCAGGTTATCCCACCCCAACCCCAACTTGTTCCTCGGACGACGGTTCTGATAACACTACCTGCTCTTCAACCACCGCCTCTCCAGATACT
>JAHQZX020001683.1:34597-50422 GCA_019804575.2 Pseudotulostoma volvatum
CAGGTTATCCCACCCCAACCCCAACTTGTTCCTCGGACGACGGTTCTGATAACACTACCTGCTCTTCAACCACCGCCCCTCCAGGTACCACCAGCCCTCCATATCCCACCCTCACCACAGATACCACTACCATTACAAATACCATCAGCCTTGTATGTACCATCACCGCGAATAACACCAGCCCTGCATGTACCACCCCTCCAGATACCGCTAATCCTACATCTACGCCTTCCTCTGCTGGATCCTCGCCTTCATCTTCACCTTCAGTTTGCTCTCCAACCACCCCAACTTACTCTCCTTCCTCTTCGTCTTCCTCAACTGGATTCTCGCTTCCAAATACTGCTACCCTATCTACGCCTTCCTCTGGATCCTCGCCTTCATCTTCACCTTCTATTTGCTCTCCAACCACCTCAACTTACTCTCCTTCCCCTTCGTCTTCCTCCTCCGGATCCTCATCTGCAGAGACCCCCACCACTACATCTACATCTACGTCTTCTTCTACTGGTTCCTCGCCTACGTAAACAATCTGTCTCCCATTGTAATCTCTTTACTACAGACACATGCCCTCTAAAATCTTGTAAAGTCTATCCACCCGGCATTTTGTATTTATCGTTATAAGTTCTGTCTTTGCTCCACCATCTTCAGTGGTTTCATATTATTAGTATATATTACCAATCTTTATATCGCAAAAATCCTATGTGTATCAATGGACAAACAGCTAGTTGAGCTTCTTTTTAGTAATCGTTGGCGCTATTAACGCGGTGCCTTATATAATATTATGTAGTATCAGTTGACCAATTACTACCATACCGGAATTTGCCGGTCTCAAACTACGGCTGTAGATCCACAGTCAGGCAATCATAGATGAGGATTCAACGTTTGAACAACATCGAAACCCCCCCTCCCTTGTTTATGAAAGACTCTACCAACAATCAAAATCAACCTTCAATTTCTTTGCAAGATTCATTATCAAAAATGGACTGATTGAATTACTTTAAAATACAACTTCTACGAAACCCGCCTGAGAAACCTACAATAACCCCACGGAGACACTGATAACGCTACCATGCTATTGAAAACGAGCAGTCCGTAGAAGAGGAATGAATGAGAGAACGAAGAGGCCAGTCGGAGGGACTCCAGAAACAAAATTCGCGTGCCAGAAATATTTGCGACATAATGAAAATGTATCATAGTCCCACAATTGAAAGTTGTTATGTATTGTACAAATGGGTGAGAATCCGCATTTGCAGCAAATCAAGTCAACACTAGATGCTACCGACGGGATGTCTAGGGACCGCCACTCCACAACGCCACCCCTGACCGTCGCCACCCCTCCGATTGGGACCGCCAGTTAGCTGGGAGTAACGCTTTGATTTTAAAATCTATGTGGGACTTCTGAGACCGAAGTTCTTGGGCATCATTAAAACTTATACGGTTACAAACACTGCTAAGCTAGTCAACTGGAATTATAAATCACACCGCTTCTTTGTTGTGACTGCGAGGCATATTCTACTTGTTTTCGACTATTACTTATTCGTAGAATATGTGCACATGTGTCAATCCTAATTATAATAGTAGGAACCGGCCGGCGGCTCTTAGTAACGATAGAGTCTCTCTAAGCTCTCAAATATGAATACCTGGAGTCTACATCGGTCTATCGATGCCTGCCTCGTTGACGGGGTACATAGAGCAATCGAGTCGTTGCCTCCTTCACATTTATTGCCCCCTCGAGCTGGCGAGGTCCTCGAAAGAATGCTTTGATCGTCTCTGGAACTTCACTATGAGCCAGGGGCTCGTTGTCGTCCAAAGGAGTAAGGAGAGGAATAAACGCTATCGTTTGCAGTGTATTTATCACGGTGAAAACACGGAGAACAAGCGGGACCTTGAGGACCATGTCAAAAGAGACTCTAGCGGCAGGGTCACTCGTCAAAGCCAGCGAGGGATTATTACAGTCAATCAGAAGAACAGTAAAATGGCTTGTAGGTCTAACATACAAGGCTATTGAGAGGGGAAGTGATAAAAAGGCCTGGCAACTCTACCTTGGAGAACAATCTCATAGTCATTGGATGGCTCCCAACCAGCTTTCCTACAGTACTCATCAATTGTTCGGTTTGGCCTTCCATGCAGTGACAAATTGATGACAGCAGCCACCCGTGGTATTCCTTTCCTATAGATATCTCTTGTCCACCCGTGTTGGTAGCTCGAAGGTCCCAAATTTGCGCTACGTCATGGAAACCCTGATATTACGACGAGATCATTGATTATAGCACAGCTAGTCCCATGGCTTTTAAGGATACAAGGCTCAATACTGGATAACACATTCGGTCACAGATCTCCTCGAAACCAGAGCGCAGCTATCCCGGGACCAAATAGCTAGGTCCGATGGGATATGGGAGAGATCCCACGCAGAAATCTCGGAAATTATCGGAACTGCTCGTGACTGTGAGCACAATGTGCCAATACGCATGCCCAATCCTGCTCAGTCCAAATACAGCCCTCGGAAATGCAAATCCCATGACAGCACTGCGGGGCGAGATATGACTGCCGTCGAAGCGCTTGAGAGGGATACAGTTAGAGAGGAGAGAGAAGCATAGGTGGAGGCTACGAAGAGTGCTCGAGAAGCAAAGGCCTCGGAAACACTAATCAGTGCTGTGGAAAACATCGAAGTAGAAACGGGGCAGACAATGATTAGCGCTGAACGCATAGCTTTGCAGTCGGTGGAGGATGTCACTGCAGAAACTGGCCCTGCAGCTGGAAAGCGACGGTGAGCTTCAACTGTCAAATATAGGCAACTGGCTGGCTTGACGACATGTACCAAGCGCCCAAAGGAAGCAGAAGTCCGAGAAAGAGGCCAGAAGAGAGAGTAAGACCAAAAAACAAGGCGTATCAATACGGAGATCGCAGAGGGATTGGGCATGTAATCATACTTGAATGATTTAATAAATCTACCCTCATATCTCATAGACATCCCGCAATTAGCTCGTTCGTGAGCCTAAATTGATCTACTCTCCCCCTCACCCACCAGTCTTTTGACCCCAGCCTGCTCTGTTAGCAGTTGCCGAAAGTCTAACCTGCCGTTCATTCTTTCATCCCTTGGTATCTGGGTCAGTGGATTGTGACGTGTCTCGGGGTCTGACACCCCCACCCTGTGTAAGAAGCCGGCAAGACCAATCTTTCCCGTGTGCACCTGGGTGGATATGGAGCTTTCGGCCTTCATGTGGAGCCTCTCGTGCAACCTCAGGATCTCTTTGCTTGGGCTGCGGGAAAGCCTCTGCTGGACTATTGTGGGGCTGGCTCTCCATCTCCCAAAGAGGCTTTGACCAACCTCCCCTCTTGCGCTTGGCTACGGTCATACCTTCGGTCCGGTTCTCTTGTCCGGCCGCCGGCCGCCGGTCCACCCATCCATCCGCCCTTCTTGCATTGGGCTTGGGTGGCCGACCGCTGCCGCGTCAATTCGCGTCGTTGACTTTCGCAGTGTTTCCTGGATCCGGCTGCATTTCCTCCTAACAAGGGCCTCCACACCGCTGCGTTATGTCCTCACCCTCTATGCCATTACCTTACCGGTAAGAAACAAGGTCTAATGAGGGTACGTAGGCCAGGATTTGATTGGGGTGGGACGAAAACCCCCAGTTACTATTTGCAAGCATTTGTTTTGGATTTTCTGTAGCTTGCATGTTAGGGCTGGTCCATGTCCCGTCCTGGCGTCAGGTTAGTGCCAGGCAAATCCCGTCAATGTCATCGCCGGTCATGTCGGGCTTGGGCCATGTTCCGGCGGTCTTGGTTCCGTCGGTTTTGGTTCCGGGCGCTGTCCACCGTAGCCTGAGGTTGAGGCCTAGCACCCGTGCTTCTGCTACTGGCTTCTTTAGCACCTGTTAGAATGTGTTGACCTTGTTCTGTATTGTTGTGACCTGGAAAGAGGCGGTGAAAACTCTTCACTACAACCAGCCTCCCACCTAGTCCTAAATTGGCTAATGTACGTAAAGTATTCTACAGAATCAATCTGCGGGTGGTTTGACTGAGATCAAAGCGTCTAGTGCATCTCGTCGAGTGCATTAATTCGTATTTATCTGGGGCGAACCTCACCCCGTGCGCCCTAGCCCACTCCAAGCATCTTCTGTGTACCAGCTTCAGATTGCTGCAGTTTCCGCGTGCGGTAGATGCCATGCAATGAGATTGACATCATCTACAAACCCTATACCATACACTCTTGTGTCTCTTGGGTTGCAGATCTCTATTAATTCTGAGTTATAGAATAGGAAAAAATCGGTGAGATCAGCAAGCCCTGTGGGATGCCCGCTATAATCTCCAGCAAGGGTGATTCCTGTCCATCGAACACCAGCATTGTGTTCCTGTTAGACATGAAGCTCTCCACCCAATCCTACGATGCTGGGTGGAACCGCAGAATATTCACAGGTTTCCTCTTCACCACATGGTCATATGCCCCGATCATGTCCAAGGGACATAAATACACAACCAAGACTGCCCATGGCAAAGCCTTAACGAGGTTCCTGTAGTTGATGTAAAGTGTAAAGCAGCTTCGGCTGGTCTACTTGCTTCTGAGACCACTGCCCTGGCTTTCAGTCAGTCTATAACCTAAAGGTTTAACTACGTCAAGTTATTGAAGGTTGGGACAAAACCTCTCACCCCCAGGTGTCTCCAGGTTTGCTCCTTAAGCATGCATCAATGGCATCTTAGCTAGGACGATATCACGTTGGCCCTGTAGCTTCAGGTTCTTAGTACGAGTGAGATAACAGAGGATGATTCCTAAGCTAGGGCGATACCACTTTAGCTACATTAACCTCAGGCCCCCAGTACGAGTGCGATTCCCATCTCTTTGCACACCGACACAGGCTACTTAGACAGTTTCGTAAAGCTCTGAGGAGCTCCTCCGTCACTGCCATTCAGTACCACGCCCCACAGAAGCAAGCTTCTGCTTCGCATTACCAGCAGAGATCTCCCTCAACCGGCCCACGGTGTCTTGCAAAGGCTCTCTTGAGATACCCCTAGATGCCCTGCAAAATATCCCCACAGCTCTCTACTAACCAAGCTTGTGTCTCTGCCTCTCAAACACCCGTGGCTAAGCCGGGTCGAAAAGGTTCGTCACTAGGGCATGCTAACCCTTCCAAGAGATACTGATAGCCCAGCCAAGACTGCCCGTGGCAAAGCCTTAACGGTGTTCTTGTAGCTAGGAGCATCTTCTTCTACAGCAGAGGGTGTTGCCCGCAATGTAGAGGAGTAGAAATAGGGTTCTCAATAAGTCAAGTCGATCAAGTCAAGTCAATGACTTGGTCAATGGTGGGGTACTGACTAAGCCATAAATCGACTTGGCTGCTTAATTAGCGGTGTGACTATGTATACTATGATACATGACTTGTTAATGCGTAGTATAGTGGTGCTTAGCAGAATTCGGATTACTAATCAAGTCATCAAATAACCAAGTTCCAGTTCTTGCAGTCCTCCTACCGATAGATAGTGTGTCAGACCAAGACTACCCGTAGCTACGCTTTAATGAGGTTCTTGGAGATCAACTCTTTCCTCTCGTAGCAGAGCTCTTTGAAGAATTCGCATAACCCACTATTCTACCAGTTGTATCCTTCCCGTCACGCCTGAAAATTCGCAATGTGTTGTGATGTGTTGTGGTTGCGCTTCATGATCTCAGAGAGTATTCAAGCTCAGAGGTGTCCTGTCTGTTAAGGCCATACCACATTCCCTGGAAGGCAAGTCCAGTTCTGGTCTCGAGTAGGAGTCGAGTATACAATTGTCGGATGGTGTTTATAACCCATTTTCCTCTAATCGTGTTTGGGTTAACGTGAATGTTAACGCGTTGCGCACGGTCATCACACGGATTCTTTCGGCTTCACCCCAACAAAAGAGGTTACTGACACCGGACACCACAAGAAGGTAAGAATTCATTGTCTTAACTGCTTGACGAGAGCAGCTATCCAGCGCAAGCTCACCGGAGGTTTTAGTCCAACTATATATCATGATACTTACTGTACAGACGGAGGTCCAGGTGGAAGGAGCAGTGGCTGGAGGCCTCCTGGGGGAGGTAGACTCCAGTGTGGCAAACCCCGTGGAGGACAGGCTGCATGGCTCCCTTAGCAGGCCTGAGAGTACGATGGCTACCCTCGTCCGGACTGAAGCAATTGGCCTCAATGGCTTCCTACACAGCGTTGGGGTGCCGGACATAGAGGTGAGGTGCCCGTGCGGATGGGAAAGGCAAACGCCAAAACATGTCTATAGGTACAGCGGTTACAGGGGAGACACGAAGCTGAAGGGAAGGTGGGCGGCGGCGCTCGGGGTACACCTGGGTTCCCTATGTTGAGCATAAGGCTTTGTCCCACCTAGAGAGCGCGTCGCCTGCGCGGGCCCAGATGGGATCCACATCAGGCGTAAAATAGATTTAATAATATATAATACTGTACATAATTCATAAAATGTATGGACATATACACAACATCAAATAGTTAAGTACCTATCATAGGGTAATGTCATATGTAGTACCTATTCTAGCACCTTACCAACAAAGAGCACATGCAACCTTTCTAAAGGGAGGATTAAATAATCAATATACCCCATACGAAGATATATATCTACCCATATCGGTTATACCAATTTTGTCTCCACCACTCTTATTCATTAGATAATAATGATAAATAGGAGAAGATGGGGTATTATGATAGAAACAATAGGAAAGTAGATGAAGAAAGAGGGAAAAAAAAGGATCAAAGCATCATGCTTTTCTTCTTGATTAGCTTGCTTTGCTTTTCATGATCATCGGAGTGATTCTTTCGAAAACCAAAAATACTCCTCTTCTCCCTCAATGGTTGTGGTACAGTAGATAGAGGTCGCGGTGGGAGTTTTGTCAGGGATGAGCGGCGACGGCTGGCGTTTTCCGGTCCGCTCGGAACTCGCATATGAGGAGAGCTCTCTGGTGTGGCCGTTGCAGTTTGCTGTTGACGATGATGGAATGCCTTGCGGAGAAGGTTCGGTGAAGTAGCATTCGTGGATGGTGGTGATTGTTGTTGAGCTTGGTACGGCAACTCATGGTTGTAGGCCTGGTTCAGTCTTGCCGTCTCCTTATCGATCTCAGCCTGCTTCTTACGTGCCTCTTTTTCCTCTGCTGCAAGGAGTTTCATGGTCTTTTTTTCTTGCTCCTTGTCCCGCTTCCGTCGAGCCCGCGCTTCTGCCGCCTGTTGCTGTCTCAGACGGGCATTTTCGGCATCGGCCCCAGGTTTTGTTCGCGCATCTACCGGTGCTGGTTCGTTTTCTTCCTGAATGGTCGTAGGTTGAACTTGGAGTTTCTGATCCTGGGAGTGCTCGCCGCCAGTCACCGGTTGACCATTAATTGGCGGCCTGTCTAATGGTTGCCATGAAGCTATAGTAGGAGTAGCGACGGCGGTAGGGCTAAGGCTGGGGGAATCGGAGGTGTGAAAAACATCTTTAAGCTGACCGAAGAAAACGTCACGAATTACCATAGCGCTAAGAATCAGAACGACTTCACGCCCCTTAGAGTCCTCCATCTCTGCCCTGCAGAGATTTGGTTCGTATAGCGTAATCTCTTTGAAGCCTTTAAAAATGGAGATTGGGATATCTGGTTCCTTGTTTTTCTTGTGGCCATTTGGCATCGTGGTCTTGCCCGATAGGTAACAAGCGAAGTCCTTCGAAAGCGCGCTCTCCTTTTTCCAAATGAACTTTAGCTTCGGAGTAACATCGGACGCGGCGGGGTCGTTTTGTGTGTGATCCAAGGTGGAATTAGAAGGCTGGCGAAACGTTTGCATCGGCATCTCAAATTCCCACGCTTGCGCGGAGTTCCATGTCTTAGGTCTGTAGCGAACTACGACCTTCTGGTCAGGATTGTAAAGCTGGATCATAAACTGTGCTGGGAGAATCGGTTCTGGAGGCGGGGCGGGGCCTCCGTTCTGGCGGATTGTTTCCTGCGCTGGAGTAGGCTGCGTCCATTCAGGGACGATCAAGACCTCCCCGAACAAGATATCTGGCGTATATGCATCACAGATGGCAACAGCGTAGAGGTTTTTCGAGGATGGAACTGCTGGGTCAAGATGACGGAGAGAATATGCTGGTTCCAGGTCGCTGCCATATTGGGTAAAAAATAAGTTGGAGTGATGTTTCTGCCGGGCGTTGGACTCCAGAAAAAATGCTAGAAAAATATTAGCAACTCGTCAAAGCCCTGCATCTCATCATTTTGTCGAGAAACTCTGAACCCTGGGCATACTGGGCAAGTTCACATCCAACATTATTTATTCACTGATGCGAGAAGTCATCCGCCTGCCACGCCAATCATGCACTCGAGGTGTCGTTGAAGATGTGTTCCCGAAGGCGCAGCAGCTTCTTTTCTGTTCCTTTTGTTTAGGGGAGTCGAAAGAAGAGGGAAGACGAAGTATTCCAGCCCGTTGAGAATTGGGTATATACGTCGCAATTGCGTGGTGACATGATACCTGAGGATATTCTATGCAGGTGACGACGACCGCCTTGTGCCGTCCGTTCTTCAGGAGAGCCTTGTCGTTACTAATAGAAATACTAGTTAACTTAACAAGTTTAAAACAAGTCAGTAGATCCGATTTGTTGACAGTTGAATACGCCCAGTCCGAGCAGCGCTTCCGCTTCCCCGCCCTCTAAAAATAAAATAGCTATACATAAAATCCAATCCAGGGAACCACGGACTGTTGAGATGATTTATTACTATACTGAGTTATATACGGAGTTATATACGGATGAGTTGGAAGGTAAAGGTATGGACAGAATCATCAGGTATGGACATTAGTGCTACAGTAAAAACTACCTCTCGTAGAAGAAGCACCATAAGAACAAATCATAAGAACGAACGAACGGTTCAATGGGGCTATCGGCCCGATTCTCGGCGCTCCAACCACCCCTTTTCTTCTCATCATATGATCGTACTAGTCTATATATATTTAAATAGTACTACATAGTATGATTAAGCGGCGTGAATGGAGGCAGAATCATGCGGTCGGTTACTGTTGTGGCGCAGTGTTACTGTCGACAGATGTAACACGTCGTACAGGTACTCACTATATTAGTTATCATAGTAATAATAAACTGTTTTCTTTTAACCATACAATCGGCAGGTGCCAGAACTCAAAGAAGTGAATGATATACCTGTGATTTTATATAATAGAGAATTTAGTGGGAGTTGTAAATACGGATTAAGTAGTGTCCGTATCTGCGCGTTCACTTTCCAACACGCCTCGAAACCATGTTCCTGCTTCTGCTTCGACTATCAAGCTTGGATGGCTCTTCTCATTTGAAGTGAGGAGCGAGTCTCTCTCAGCTGCGGTGGTAGGGGTGCCCGACATCTGTGACGGCGACAACGGGACCAGAGTCACTCTTTTCTCACCAAGTCCCTTCTCACGGCCGCAGAAACAGGCCCTGCGCATCACAGAGACCATCTCTTCGGCCTGCTTGGTTATGATCCTATCTTGTCTGCTACAAATATTTTGGCCTTTGTTTTGATTTCGCACCACTGGGTCTGTGTTCGTCGGGGAAGTGTGTTTATGATCCAAACCCTGGCTACCGGCGGAAGAGTGGTTGTCATTTTCTACCTCCTTCTGATCTCGATGAACAAAGATTCGAACCCAAGGTAAAGTGACCTGTAGCCGCCTGATCCCAAGATGCCACCAATGCATTCCACTTGAGCCGTAGTCTAGGCCAAAAGGAGGCCAACGTAGGAGCGCTTTAGACTCGCGTATAGGCTTCGCATCGGCTTCCTGATTCTCCCCAGATTGACAACCTTCAACCTCTTGCGGCATGCAGGTATCCCATAAATCTACTGGCTCGTCCGACACGCTAGGCCTTTTGAGTACGGGAGTGGGGTATTCCGGTCCAGTTAGATACTCTGGGAATGCTTTGGGACAATCCTTGCCTGGGGATCGTAGGAAGAGAATTGGCGACGCGAACGAATCAAAATATTTATTTGGTGTAGCAAAGAGCTCCTCCCGTGCTTTGAGGAGATGAACTAGATCAGGCGGGGGTGTAGGAGCCCGAGAAGGTTTGTTTCGGGCCCTCTCCTTGACCCCTTCCACCAGCAACTTCGATCCTACCTGGACTTGGCATTCTTCATTCATCTTATCATTCGGGTCACAAAGATTAGTCGCCATTTTATTAATCCTCGGGTCAATTGCACAATAGTTGTCCAACCCAACCCAGTCGCAAATTGGCTCAAGTGTTGCGATCGCGTATACAGATCGCGGCTCGGTTAATGCCAACATCAAGGCTAAAGAGCCACCGACATGCCTCCCAAAGATACACAACTTCTGAGGCCGGAGGTTCTCTAGAATCCAATCTAATCCGGCCAGTGTGTCGTGCACAGGGGTTGGATATTTATGGGACTGTCGTGGTGGGCGGTTGAAAACAGCATCATCCTGCTCGAACGAGCATATGGCATTTCCTAGGCGGTAGTTGACCGTCACAACTGTAGCAAGGGCCGAGGCGGCTAAGACACACTGAGGGGACAACCCAGTGTCTCGCTCCGGATGCATTTTCGACTCGGGATTCCCACCATTTTGACGGCCTAGTATTGTTTTGCGGTTGACTATCTTCGCATCATAATGCTGGAATACGTGTCCCGGAGGCAAATAGAGGATGACATTTGGATGCACAGTCTGCGGTTCTACTTGACTCAGGCGAAGTATGCTAAGGATTGGAGATTATCACTACTCGGCATTCGCCCACTTCGAGCATAGGGAAAAGTTCCACTAATAAACTTACCTCAACGAGATGTACCCACTGCCCCCCACGGGAACGTGGACGGTTTCCTCGCAATATTTGTGGAAGGCTACCGATTCGGACTCGAACGAATGCGGCGGAAACCTTTTAGTAGAGCTCTTCGAATAATAAGCACGTCTCGGTAATCGAAGATAGCAGATCACGCCGACGGACCGTAGAGAGAAGACTAGATCATGACGGCAAAACGAGTATGAGAAGGCATAAAACAGGGGGCGCATAGCGCCATTGTCAAGCGCGATAGCAATCTGCACGCAACAACTTGATAATCAGAGAGGAATGCAGAAATCGTACGGGCACTATGGGGTAGTTTAGTATCATCAAATTAGGTAGTTATACTGTATAGTACATATTTCTCTCGGAGACCAGACCGTAACATAGTAGCGCCGACTCTAGTTAGCACGCTAGCACCAAACCCTATTAATGTATAAATGGCTACATTTTGGCGAATCGGTCGGGGCACGCACATTCATTGGTCGGTTGTCTCGCTTGGCAGCGTCGTGGCACGACGGTGCTCAGTATTAGCCGCACTTATCAACATAAATGGACAAAATACCAGTACCTCGGTGCGGGAAGCCGTAATGGCCCAATCCCTAATCAGAGTACCGGATTAATTCGCTACGAGGCGGTCTATATACAAGAATCCAAAGGTAGAGAAGAGGATTGGAAAGAAACGGGTGATACTACTTTGGTCATGTGACCCACGCCCAAGCTATTCTATCACAGGAGCCCGCTGGACTTCCGTTTTCAAGCTTGGTACGAAAGGAAGCTCTTCTCTTTGTGCGATCCACTCAGTCAAAAATACCCACGTGATGAGAAGCTGCGGAGCTCGCGCCGCAGAGCTTTCAATCAACGCGTGTCGGAAAAGCAGGTAGGTCGACATAATCCGTCCGTCCGGTCGCATCCTTCGTCATTCATTACCAGATGCCGTTTTTATTTCTCTCGGAATGCGACCCCTTATGTTACTGAGGGATCACATCATCTACGGGCAGTATAGCTAATCGATCTCAAGGGCGGGCCGATGGGAGAACTTCGCCATGTCAAATGCTTACCCGACCAGCCTCTTGTTGAAGTCCATCCGGCGTTCCGCAGCTTTAGTACCATCCCGGGGTAGTCCTTTCTTCCCATGCCGTGAGGAGCCACCGGAAGACCTGTAGTAAGAGATCCTCCCATGGTGGAAAAGTGGCAGGCGCGTTTCGACCCGTGAGCCCAGAAGAAGCGGTGGGCACAAGGCGGAATGAGGACGACCTTACCGGGCAGGTATTCCTTCACCTTCTAAAACGGCTGAGGGCTATCCTCCTCTGGGATCTGGCGGTGCTTCAACTGCATTATCCCGACTTGCCTGTGAAGATACGACTCATGTCCGATAGGGACTGGCCCACATTCGGCCATGTACCAAACCTACCAGGAGACTGACTGAGCATATATTAACAGCATATGCTTCGGGAACCGGTGAAGACTTATCTAGACCCTTCAAGCATTCGTCAATACACGATGCCTCTCTAAGGACAACATGGACGGACACGCGTCGACAGTCAAGCGAGAGGACTGGGGCCCAGGAGGGAGGAGGCACACCCGGGGCAAGGGCTCTCCACATAGCGGAGGAGGACCTACCTAAGAGGGAGTCAGCAAAGTCCTAGGCAAGTCCATCAGCCTTCCACTGGGAGACATGTCCTTATATCTTTATCATTCAGCCTTGTGCCAAGGCTAACCCGCACTCGTACGGGAAGATGATACAAGATGTTTGAACCCTACCCCACCTTCAGCTCTTGTTATCGAGGATACGTGTGTCCACACACTGCCTTTTTTTAAGCAAATAGTATTCTTTTGTTTTACGGCCGTCATAGATTCACACCTAGTTACAAGGGTCTTACTATAGTGATGGCGTCTGAATAGATCCTGTTCAAGGGAATCATGGTGGGAATCATTCGAAGATTTTGGTTAGAGAGTGCGATTTTACTAGTAACAGTTAGCCTTTTTTTCCGCCCCAGCCCGCCCTCTATTGATGATTCAACAAATCATTTTTATTGCTGCTTGATGATTAGCGTAGCTGCGTTAGTAGTATACCATGATGGATGTTTGTACATTTTCCTCTATTATAGTACCGGTACTGTACTGGTGCATATATATAAATCTAAGAAACACAACAACTTAGATAAGGTTCTGAGTCTAATTATTCTATCCATAAAGTAGATGACGGCTTTAAGGCTCTAGATTTTCAGAAGTAGGTATTATTCATATTGAAAAAATCATATCTAGTTGCTCAAGGTAGGTTTGTGCTATAAAGATTGTTGCGTCTAAGATAATATGAACAACGTTAATAACATACCATATACGGATATAGCACATTAGTATTGGCCGTCAACTATACAGGAGGTGACAGAAGTTCTATGGGTGCCGAACCTACACTAAGTCAATGGTTGGTTATTGTTGGATTTTTGTTGTTGTATTATTTTACGTCTTTAAGCGGCCGAAAGGCTGCATAGGACGGTAGTTGGTTATTGTTGGATGAACAGGGGTCAAGTAGTGGGTTGGTCTGTAAATATTGAATTGATTGATTATTATTCTATAGTGGTAACGGACGTGAAAGACGTTAAGTTTCTTTGTGTCACGTGTCAGCTTACGCTAAACCTAATTAGGTGACAGCTTCGAATCGCCGTCGATACTTTATCCCGACAGTATGGTTTGTAAACCGTAGTGGCTGCCTCATGAATTACTCACATATATATTGATAGGTATCTACATGCGAGCAACTCGCAACTTGCATAGTAACTAACAAAGGACATAACTACATATTATACCTAGTTAGTAGTTACGCATGCAGTATCTCGGGTACTCTCATTTCTTTCTTGTGTTTCTAGATAGAACGAAAGGAACAATGCACTCTTCTCCTGCCTTGTAAAAGGTTATGATGAGACCCTCTGCTTATCCTCTACTCATGCAACTTTTCGATCTGATTTTAAATGCTATTTGCTCTGATTGACAGTGCCAAATTGAAGGCCAACTAATCGCGCGTAAATCAAGTAGCTTTGGTTGTGTCTTGTCAACAACACGACCCAGATCCTTTTTCTATCTATCCGAGTCAGTCCATCAACAGTTATCATGGCTGACGAAGATCCTACCACCAAATACACAGTTGATGACTGGTGTGTGAACCGCATTTTGAATGTCATGGAATCTGTCAATCCACAGTGGGTTGAATCTGCTAAATTCCAACAAATGGGCGGTACTTTTACTTATACTTTATGCCTCGAACACCTAACCCGACTAGGTGATGAAGAGACCATAAGGCTTCAGCTCTCTGCGACCGCAAATGATCGCCCCAAACACCACAATCCTCTGAACCCTCTGTCTTCAGCCAATAAACAGAATCAATCTCCCCGGTCTGCTGATTCCAATAACAACAAGAAGAGAGAGAGATGGTTTTGTGATAGGCACAAGAAGTGGCATGGCAAGGACACAGAACACCATGACAAATGTGGTGCATGTCACCCTGGAGGAGACACTCGCTGTTTCAAACTTCACCCCGAGCTCAAGGATCAGCGGAAGAATCAACCTCGTACGGATGGGGTTGAGCAACCTTCTGATGGAGCTCTCGCTGGAACAGTAATACCTTGGATATTGGAAAGGGCGGTATTAGCCAAGGCGCTATCGATCTCGACTGCTTTGAAGATTATTCCTACGGGACTATTGCGGTTACCAGTCGCAATAATGATAGCATCAAACGGAATGACGTGCTTGGCGACTCTGTAGCATCAGCAAATACCTTTAATGACCTGAAATGGTTTATCTCGACCGAAAAATTGGAGGAGCCATACTCAGCTAGCAGCGCAAATGGTGGTCGTGCTATGGCCAAAATAAAAGGCAAAGTTCAATTCAAGGCCCAAAGGGCGGATGGCCAATGGTCAACCATCACTGTCGCAGCGGTGTATAACCCTGATTCCCCTGTCAATCTACTCTCTGACGGGTCGCTCCGCAAGGATGGTCTTGTCTTTGATGGCTTTTCTGATTGCTACCGGATAAAATGAACGAAGCAGGAGCTTTGTAAAGTCACCTGGAAAGCTAACGTTTGTACTCTTATCGTCGACCCTCCTCCCAATCTTAAAGATGACGAAGTTGATATTGATCAAGACGTTCTCTTGCCCACTATTAGCTATGAAAAGATGCATCGTCGTCTGCTCCATGCTAATGTCGAAAAGGTTATCAAGGCCTGCCGTAATGCTGGCATCCCTATCAATGAGACGAAAGCTCGAGAACATCACTGTAAATGGTGTCATTTGGGGAAATCTACCAAAGTGATTAGCAGCACCCCAGTCTATACAGCAACTGCACCACTACAGTATATAGAAATCGACACTATTCCCCACAAACCTGTGGGCCGAGGTCGCAAATACTATGCTACTCATATCATTGATCGCTATGCCGGCTATGTTAGGGACTTAAGAGTCACGTGACCACAACCTAGAGCCATGCGCCCACATCATTCGCAGAGTTGCACCCTCTTTTTCCTTTTCTCTCTTTCTCTCTCTTGTTCTAGGAATTCTTAGTTATAGCACAGAATTCCATCTTCTTTTGCTTCTCTCACAGGCTATCAATGGATCTTTTTCTCTTATTCCAAATTGGAGATCTTCCAGAGTTTCAAGAACTGGATTGAATATATTGAACTTCAAACTGGCCTCCGAGTGCGGACCATTCAAATCGATGATGGTACGGAATTTTGTCCCACAGAGATTCGGACCTACTATGAAAGAAAGGGCATAGCATATCGCCCAATTGTGCCTCTTTCCAGCGAAATGAACGGCCCTATTGAGAAGGCCGGCCGTTGGATTATAGACTTAGCCAGAACGACTCTTCTTCAACGAGACTGTCCTCAATCCGACTGGCCATATGCTGAAGCTGCTGCAGCACATGCTATCAACTTTATTCCGTTGGATTGCAATCCTAATGGAGAGTGCTGTGACGACCACGACTAGTAAGATCACAGCCTACGAGATCACGAGACAAGCAGCACCTTACTGAAAAGGGAATAGTGGCCGAGCCGGCTCATGATGTAAATAGATT
>JAHQZX020001694.1:0-50411 GCA_019804575.2 Pseudotulostoma volvatum
CAAGCCGGTGGTGGGTGTCTGTCATAGCCGAAAGGCTGGTTACAGACAATAATCCTGATTAAATAATAATAATAATACAGCTAGACGTATTCTCTGTCACGTGCACGGCCCTACAAGATGCACACCGTAGAATGCCCACAGCGCATACAAAAGAATTGATAACAACACAGCACAACGACCTAAATTATCTGAAACTCAGATTACGTGTAATATATGCTATAAGCTTTTATACACATCGTAATTATCGTATCTTTTTGGGAGCCGCCTTTGTCTCCTAAGCCTGGGTGACCTAAGAAGAGACAGTACTGACAAACTTCCCTCCAACTCAACGTTAACACCAACATCTTCCTTGTGGGCTGTTTGTTTAGGTTTGCTCTTTGTAGGCTCTCCCATTACCTTGTTAGGGTACTACACCGTAGTTTTCGCCAAGCTGCCTTTGTAAGCTATCCCTTTCCCGCACAACTTCATTGAGTTTACGTTCAACTTGAAACTCCCTTTTCTCCTTCTCAGACTCCCGCCTTTGCTTTTTTAGTGCATAGTTCACCTTTTTATCTATTTGCTTCTTCTTATTATCTTCCTTCTGCTGCGCCTTTTCGACTTGAATTTCCTTCATCCGGGTAATCTTAGATGGGCTGAAGATTAAGTGCCCGGCTCCGTCTTCTGACCGCAATTGCTACATTAAATTCATGCCTTTTTGATGTTTTCTCTTTTCTTGATCGAGTTGATCCATGAAATTGCGGTTTTCATGTCGGAGGATCTCATTTTCTGCGGCTAGTTTTTCTGCGGCTAGTTTCTCTATAGTATTCGCGGCCCGCTTTGCTATACTTGTACCGCTAGGCGAACCCTCACGAATCTGGCGAGTAAAACGGCGTATTGTTTTTGAGTCAACT
Organism: Pseudotulostoma volvatum; assembly: GCA_019804575.2. Taxonomy (NCBI): domain Eukaryota; kingdom Fungi; phylum Ascomycota; class Eurotiomycetes; order Eurotiales; family Elaphomycetaceae; genus Pseudotulostoma; species Pseudotulostoma volvatum. Next base: position 891 of record JAHQZX020001694.1, read on the forward strand.
TCTGACAGGGCAGATGAGCCTGTTGCAGCAGTAGATGGCCGTGATTAGTGCGTTTCAGCTTCTGTGGGATCAACTTTTTTGATAACTATGCTGGGATCGAAAGGGTTAAGGCCAACACGTGACTATCCACTTTCGCGTTTTCCTCGGAGAAAGCTTTGACAAAGGCTGGCCAAAACAAACCAAAGAACTCTCTCTTTGAGAGTGATCGTTTTGCTTAACTTTTGAACTGCCATAAATCAAGTTCCTGGGCATGGAACTGTGACAATGGGCCAAAAAGGCCAACATCTAAAGGTTGAAGCCGATGGGCTGAGTGAGGAGGGAACACTGCGACAGGGATTCGGTGTTCGTGGCACCAATTGAGGAATCGTATGTTTACGTGCCCATCGAGAATAAGCATACGGTGCTCCCTACCCTAACGAGCTTTTGCCTCAGAATAGCGATCAAATACCGTTGTAAGCTACTCAAACCCCAAATCGTCATTCGTCCAACTAGCAGGGGAGGAAGCAAAGTGCGCCTTATGCTTCGCTTCATCCAACTCTTCAGCCCAAGTATCCATTACCGTCTCCAGTTGGGCTTGATAGATCAATGTTGGGGGAATCCAGGAACCATCCATGCAAATTGACCCTATGCATGTAATCCATTCCCAGTTACCATCATGGCCTGCTCCAGAGAGTAAACCTTGGTGGAAGGCTTGCTTTGAATAGACTCTCTTAAGCTTCCGAAGGACTCCAATGAGAAACCCTCTCTCGTCCATATTATAGGTGTTTTTTTCATGAACTTCTGGATGGGGGGTGTAGGGGAGCAGGAATGATATGATAAATACTGTGATTAGGTCGTTTGGCTTGGAACTGGTGACTTCGAAGTTCTGAGCTGTATGATTTGTGTGGATCTTGCCAATTTAGCGTAATGGGATTAGAACTTGGTTATTTGGGTAGTTATTGGGTTATTCAAACAGAACCGTACTCTATGATAGTAGGAACCTTTCCTGCACTATGATAGGTTTAGCCACTCCTTTCACCCTGCTAACCATCTTGCACAGCTGGTATTCGGCCAATTATATTAACTGTAGGGTCTAGTTGTGCCACTGTCGTCGCCTATCCTCATCCGAGTGGCAGAATGATCGAGAGATTTCCTCTCTTTCTGTCATTAAAGATTGCATGTTTCTAACTTGCTCTGTGTTACAGAATAGACATGGATGGTTTCGTTATTTTATTAAGAATGAGGGCCGAGGCTCTCGGGAAATTATAACGGTGTAGCAACTGCCAGTGCTAGGCTCTATCCAATAATTATGGTTGCATCAAAGCAGAAAGAAAGTGATCAAACAAAACTACTATTAAATCCCAGGTCTAAGCTTGAGTCCCCACATTGTAATAATTCCTCTAACAACTAGACATCTAAGTCGAACTATTAGCCACTCTTGTTGGTCATATGAGATAGTAAGTTATTTCGGCTAGCGAGCCGGACGGCAAGGACTGGACCATAAGATTTGGAGTGAACTTTTCCTAGTTTTACTCGATTATGAATAGTGAAGCGACTAATGTAGCTCCTAAGGTAAAATTCACACCAACTAGACATGAATAACGAAAAGTCTCTCTATAAGCCTTAAGGATTATAGAGTTATCTCCAATATATATATATGGTCATGTGGAGTGTTAACCACCTTGAAAATAATGGGTGGTTTTGGAGACTGATGCGGTTGTGGGTTTTATAATTATTGCTGTCGTGTTACTCACCTTAATTTGTTCCCGCCGTTTTTTTCGCCTCAGGGGTGCTAGGCCATCGGCAGCCGCAGAACTAAACCGTTCCGAGTTGAAAAGCACCCGGCATAATGTACAGTACTTGTACACATATAGATGGAATTACCTAATAGGGCAATTGGGTTATTAAAATATAAACTAGTCTGGCAACTGCATTAAGTAAGCTTGACGACACAGAGGTCCCAAACCAAAATTTGATCACGCGGCAGGCATAAAAAACAGATTAGTTCATCTCCCCTCACAACGTGATTTTACGCGATTTAGCACGCGCAATGGATTTCATGATGCAGATTTACCCAGGGGATAGTCTTTGTCAAATCTCCAGCGATCCCCCTAGAATCCTGCTGAAACTTCACCTAGTGACTCCGGCCTGGAAAACTTGCATCTCTCTCTCGAAGACGGCCTGCGATTGCTAGAAGGTAGAACTGGGTGTAGGCTTCGTGATGTCCAAAGACGGGCCTTTGTTGGTTGATGTTAATGGCAGTGGAGGGGTATTTCGATGGGTCATCATCTAATCCACAACGCCCCCTCTTATTTTATGCCAAGAAAATGATAAGAAAATAGAGTAGGTCTTGAAATATTTGTAGTCTCAATTGTAATATAGAAGACACATTGTTGTGCCACTTAATATACAGGAGAACATGCAAAATATGCAATTTCCCAGACACAACGTGGAGCAGAAGTCCCGTTTTGGCGTAGCAGGGCGAGGCTGGTAAACGCTAGACTAAAATATAAACGTACTACTGCATGTACATAGAAGGACGACTGACTAGGGCTCAAGTCAAGTCAAGACTTGGTCTAAACCGAGTTAAACAATCAAGTGACTTGGTTAGACTTGGTGAATTTTGCCTCGAACCTCTTTTCACTACTATTACATTTGATTCTCTTCTTTTTCATTTCAGATGGCTACAGTGTAATATAGTAAGTAGTACTGCACGGTGTGCAGTATTGCTTCAACAGACATACTACTACTAGTATCATACGTACACACTAATCAAAATCGCATGCCCGGTTTGTTTTACATGTCTATTCCGTTAAAGGGCCAGCCACGATAAAACTAGAAGTCTAAGGACCCGCTATACAGGAGGACCGACCCATGAACATCTTGCTGTCAACCATGTCACTCTTAATAACTTCCCAATTTTATCCACTTGCGAATATTCGATAACTAGAAGCTTGTCATGCCAGGACTCACGTATCTTCAAGCTGTTCAATTACTAGTCACTGTCGGAGCCTCATACTCGAGGTTTCATTCTAGGTTACAAACTCAGCCTTTTGCAACTGTTGTTACTATCCATTATATACCATATAACTCATATCTATATATCTTCTAATAGGTAGGACCAGTAAATTCGGCGTCGCCGAATCATAAAGTACTGATACTACACATTAATAAGTTATGTATCATAGTATACATCGGCAATAAGCCAGTCACTTGGTCACGCCGCTAATTAAGCCTCGTTTTCAGTCTAGTCGATTTACGGCTTATTAGTCAGTATCCCACCCACTGACCAAGTCGTCAAGTCAACAAGTTACTAGTTACTTGAGACTTGAGACTTGACTTCGTCGAGAGCCCCGGTCCTGACCATGGCAGTGCAACAAGATGCGAAAGACCAACATTATTTTCTCTTGGCAGCCACCCCTCCTAGCGTATTTCCTGTCTAAGTCTTATTATTATTGTCCCACAACTTGCATAAACTTCCATATTACTCTATCATATGGTGCCGGCGATCCAAAATCACCTGAACTGCTCACTCGGCCGTATTTTATCACTAGTAATCCCAGTACCTACGTTTCCGTCATAATACGAAAACTACCGTTGCTAGGGCGGCACGAAAATGCTTTTAGCATTCGAAAACTAAATGTATTATATATATATGGTGGTATGATATACTATTCGCTACGATGTCTGTCTTCACTTATATGCATACAACAGCAGTCATAATGTCTTGATCACAGTAATTTACGTTACAATCCTGCCAGGTCTAGCCGCCTACCTATAATGGTATAGTCGTTGCTGTTTTCGGGAAGGCTTATTTGTGAAAAAGTTTATTGGAAAATAGAAGAATTTTCAAATTATCTTTAGTGTGGCATATTGCCGGCACTATATATAGTCCTTAATTTAGTAGGTAGCAAGCTCTTTTTTTGCCACGTGCCGGGATAATCTGCGGGAAATTTGTACGGGGGCCAATCCTTTGTGGATTCTTACTTCTTTCACTCAACACCAGGATTCTATCCCTTAGGCATTTTATATAATAGATCAATGAAATAATCCTGCAATTTGACGCTCCAGTCTTCAGAGAGGATATGGACGCACGGCAACTGATGCTATGATTGGAGAGAAGACCTGGTACTTTCGTATCTCAGAGCACAGTTATTAATTGATATGGTACCATTATATAGGTGCTAGGACTCAGACTAATCTACCTAAAAGATAGACAAGGACCACAAGACGAGGCGGAGACGCGTGTCACTTCTCACGTACCACCGACCCTGAATAAGACGAGAGGAAAAGACCCCGAGGAAACAACCGAAGAAAAGAAAAAGAAAAAATAAAAGAAAGAAAGAGGAAGGTAAATAAATGGTATCGAATAGAACTCCATAAAAGAAGGGGATATGGCTACGTACGCCACCTTGTTACAACTTGCATATCCTTAAGACGACACGAGCGATTTAAGCCAAGCCGGATTAGGTAGTTACGATTATTAGGGGGTTATTAGTTAGCGCTTGATTCCTCCGTAGCTCTTCTACGCCAAGAGATCGGGTGCATGACTATAATCTGTACGTTTGGAATAGAATATGAAATTGCAACAGAATTCATAATAATAATATGCCTTTTCTGTTTGGGTGGCGCTATGGACGAGCTGTTTGAATAGAGTGCTGACCGCCGACAGTCATCGGCCTGCCTTATTGACTATCACCGGCGGTGGGAAGCACAGAGCCTTAGGTACCTTCGCCAAGGATGCTCGATGCGGGTTGATAAGGGGGACTGACAGCTACCTAAACTTGGTTTAGTCCCAGAAGGCCATCTAATAATATTTTATAACCGCCGCCCGGTAAAACTTTGGAGCTATGATAGTACCGAGCTTGTATCCTGGTATCTATGGAGACTGAAATGAAGGGATTCATTATTCAATTTAAGTAAATGTGATGATGGGTTATCTATGGAGAAGAGAGAAGAATGAACAAAGGAGGCGAAGGAGGGAACAACAAGGCCAAAAGAAAAAAAGAAACATCGCAGATCTCTATCGACCTTCCCATCGAAGTTTCTTTTTCTTCCCCTTTGGGTCACGGGCCCCATCCAGCCGTACGCGTTCCCCTCGGTCGAAATCCCCCCCCGTGGTCGGCGCCATTTCAATATAGATCCTCTTGAGATCTAAACACCACGGTACAATGCTGACTGTCTGCATAGCCTGCTACGGTCGTCATTCGCTTCCCTTCCTTTCTTTCTCTGGGCTTTCGTCACTCCTTTCTCCCGCTATTCTTTTTCGGTTGCTGGAGCAGTGGAGCTTGCGTTGCCCACCCCACTGCTCTGGGTCATTGCGACTGTCTTTACAGACTCCCTCCACGGCTATAATTAAGTACAAAGTATCCCTCCCGGGTCTGGGGACAATTCATTCCCTATATTACCGCTCTGCTGTCGTTCCCTTCGCACTCATTTCATTTTTATCGTTACATTTATGCCTCAGCCCGGGAGGTGACACATGTCTCTTTCGTTCTCATGCCGGGGAACTCGGCCAAGTTAAGCATTGGGAGCCCCAATCAGGGCTGAACGCACTCAGGATCAAGCTCGAGAGACAGAGGTGCTTGATGGTCGCCTGGGTTGTACTGAAAGCAAGGCTCATTGGTTGTGTTCACCCTCGGTAAAGGGCCTGTTGGGATTAGTCTAATAAGGGATTGATATTCCTCCTTGACCCCAAGTCGCGATGCGCCGAGGCGCCCTTGTCTTCATCCTCATCAATGCGCTCGTTATCTTTTTTCTTGTTCGGAGCGTCTTCACCCTCTTGACGCTCCTGGTAGAAGATGCATCTACCGATGCCATCCACCGTTCGGACATTCCATCACCCAATTCGAGTTTAATCGATACCCGGCCTCGGATCATTCCCAAGATCATCCATCAGACCTATCGGAATAACTCCATTCCAAAGCACTGGCAGGTAGCTCAACAGAGCTGTCTCGACCTCCATCCCGACTACGAGTACATTGTACGTTTTTTATCCCTGGCCCTTGATTCTCTGTCTGGAGTTCTGTGAACTTAAACACTGAGTACTGGACAATAATTTAGCTCTGGACGGACGAGAAAGCAAGAGCATTTATGGCAAAGGAGTATCCGTGGTTTCTGGACACTTATGACAGCTATCTGTACGATATCCAGCGCGCGGATTCCCTTCGTTACTTTCTCCTGGCTCATTTTGGAGGCACCTACATCGATCTCGATGATGTACGTGAATTTTCCCGCCTCCCTTGGGCTTCGGAGCAAGTTCAGTTCGAGTTGACCTACTTGCAGGGCTGCAACCGCCGGTTGGATCCTCTTCTTGCCTACCCAGCCTGGGTTCGTCGTACGGTGCCAACGGGCATCTCTAATGATGCCATGGGTGCGGTTCCTCAGCATCCATTCTTTCTGCAGGTGATTGACTCCCTGCAATCGTACGATCGAACCTGGGTGTTACCGTATATCACAGTGATGTATTCCACTGGGCCCTTGTTCCTATCGGTAATTTGGAAGGAGTATATGCGTAGCGGGCCCAGTGGGCTACGTCGCGTTCGCGTCCTTTTGCAGGATGAATACAATCGATTTCCTTGGAGCTTTTTCATCCGTCATCGAGGGAACAGCTGGCATGGTAGGGATGCTCAGCTAATTTTTTGGGTACGTTGACAGTCTCTCCCTTCCGTGCAGAAAGCGAAGGAAAAAATTTTTCCAACTCATACTTTCACAGATAGGAAGATACTGGATGGTCTTCACAATCCTTGGCTTCGCCCTCGCTTTGTTGGTTGGATTTTGCCTTTGGTGGATATATTGTCGCCTTCTTTCAGTGGGGGCTCAGTACCGCTACCGATACTTGAGGCCCCGGCCACTTATCTCGCCGTCGTCGTCGCCAAAGCAGCGAGCATCACTAGTCATATCTGCCTTGCGGAGTCGCATCGATTCTAAGAAGTTGGATGAAGAGACCGGTGCCGTCCCAGACTCTTACTTCACACCGACTGACCGACAATATTAAGGACACAATATGGCCCGCATTCTAGCTCCCTGTGTTTGGGATATCCTGCTAAATATTGCAAAGTGCATATCCAATGCCCGTTTCCACATCTTTTTCGATAATACTACTATTTATATGCGAAGTTTCGCACTTGCAACCTCCTCACTATTACAGCATCATTTCCATATCTTTATAACGGCCATGCGTTTTATGTCACTGCTCTCAGACCTTTTTGGACTATTACGGGTTATCAGCACGTATTGAAGCCGAGCGATCTTAGCGATAGATACCCACCCTTTTATCTATGATAATAATTTATTTCTAATCCGATACCATATTCTTGGTACAGTGGTATAGTCTGACTATCGGTATAATACTGCTGATTGGCTAATACTAGCGTCCGAATGAAAAGCCATAACTACCATATGTATCTAATATCTAAACAACAATCAAAGTCCTGTACATACTGCCTAGTACAGTATCAAGAACTGATATTTGGTACTGATGATCCGTTGAGATCTAATCCGAGTGAACCCAACAGCCTCTGGCAGTTCATCTACGCACATAGGTGATCCCTCTATGCCTTCATATAGATATTGAAAACAAAAGTCACTTTATTATGTCCTTTCAAATGCACTTCCTAGCTATTTACAGGTTCAGAAGCGAACTACTCATGCAGCTCAATAATTAACGAATCAAAATTATGGTGAGTGCGCGATTCCTTATACCATCAACAACACCTTTAATTCCGGGCGTCGGTCAATTGTCGTACTACGATTCACAAATACATGCGCGCTGAGTCTCCCGAGTCGTGATAAGCCTCCCTGTACATGCACCTCAAGCAGAAGGCAATGCATAAAGATGCAAGGGATCTAAATTATGCGTCAATAATTCCCGCATCATTTCATCCATTCTAGGATTAGGGTGAAAGAAACATTCATCACCAGCCGGCAGAAATGACGCAGAGCGGCCATTCGAATCCTGACGAGACGTTCCATGAAACGACCGCAACTGGTGAGTCGCAGACCCACATTTCAGGAGGTTGTTTTGAACGGTGGAGCGCAAATGTATGACGGAGCCTATGTTGATTATAAGCAAATCAAGTTCCAGACTTCCGGTAATGCTAGAATAGAAGTCAAGTTGAATCGTTGAGTTCCAGATTTCATTGGTTGACGACTCAGTCAAGCGCGGGTAGCTAAACTGATTTGGAATAGCGTACACTAGGCCGCCTGGCTTGGCAAGTCAAACCAGTGATTAGTCCGTCACAACATTTAATTTAGGATGGGAGGTGATGTCACTGACTTAAAATAATAATTCTATGCCTAACGGTGATCCGAATGGTAAATCATATGTATTATTAGAGAAATCAAAATCGAAGCGCTTACACACTTGACTTTTATTAACCATGTACACTATAACATATATTCTGTATCATAGAGAAATTCGTTGGGTCAAGCAAAGCCTAAGAGGTTGTTAGCCTAGACTTGACCAAATCAAGCTTAGTATCCATTTACCGCCGACCAACCAAGTCACTTATGGCTTGGAATGTTTTATTCAGACCCTGACTCCATGAAGATTGATCGAGAGAGCACGTCATCAAATAAGGCATATTGAAGAATCAGAGCGAAGCACGGTGGGGCCTATAGCCCATTGATACCATATGAACGGGGAATTATCCTATGACATGACGCATGCATCGATGTACGCGCAAGAGAAAGCGCGGGCCTGACATCCAATCGACCAATCGGCGCTAGGTCATGGCGCTCAGTTGAGGACTACATATTCACATGATATCAAGAACCGGACGCCCAGAGTTTCATGCATCGGGGCCAGTTTCGGCTCGAAGCCCTCTTGAACCTATTCCAAACTTGGAGTCTTTATATGAAGTGAATGGTTTATCTGCTGAATTCGGGTCCCCATCTCTCTTGTTATCCAAGCCTTGATGTGGCTCTTTGTTATATGTAGTCATGCTTTCTATTCATTCTTCATAACAATTCATTTATAAATAATCACTATCTGCAGTTTAGCCAATCAATCAATTAATAGCGAAATCAGAAATCAGAAATGCACACCATAAATCTTCTTCTCTCTAGCATCATATTTGCCCTAACAAAATCGACGCTGACGATCGCTGGCCCGATCTATGCTCAAGCGCAATCACAGAATCTAACTATCACACAGCTCGAGTCTATTGCTCCTACGTCGACAACTTGCTATGGGGCTCCATTTCCACAGGAGTGCGCCGTCTCTGCGCAGGCTCTTCCCGATATCGTCGAGTCGTTCCAGCAATATTATATATCCTCACCTGCGGAGCAGGCGGCTCTCATCAGCCTGATGGCGTTTGAGAGCGGGGAATTTAAATATAATCGAAATCATTTTCCAGCGCCTGGTCGGCCCGGACAGGGGAGTATGTTCCTTTTTTTTTTCCTCTTTGTTGAATCGAACGAACAGAAGGAGAGAAAAGAGAATGAAATGAAATTTATTGCTAAAAAAATTTTTTTCTTTTTTTTTTTTTAGCTCGAAACATGCAATCCGCGACATTCAACGCCAAATATGCAGCCTCGATCCCTGCACTCCAAGACAAGCTCCAGTCCGTACCGGCCACGACAGGCCCTCTCGATCTTCTGCTCTCCAATCCGGCGTATGATTTCGGCTCTGCAGCCTGGTTCCTAACCACACAGTGCTCGTCCGATGTGCGTGCAGCTCTCCAAACCGGATCTGAGGCCGGTTGGGAGATGTACATCAGTCAGTGTGTGTCGACGACAGTCACGAGCGACCGGAAGGCATATTGGACAAAGGCAGTCCAAGTACTTGGAGTTTAAACCCTCGAGCTTGGTCACGGGCCTAGCGATGGTGCACAGAATGTCCACGCTATATTAGCTGAGTAGGCTTCGAAGGAAACTTAAAAAGAAGTCCAGTGGACCTCTTAGAACTAGGAATCTGCTTGAGGGACTGGATCTCTGAAGCCCATCTATCCATATACTATTGTGCATTCATTTATACATGCATATATGATCAACGGATCACTTACTAATCATATCGTTCGTAAGTTTGCACCTGCATGTTAGTATGATAGTAATCTATCGAGGCTGCCCCAAAATATGTAGAAGGCATTAATTAGTAATACGTTCTCGAGAAGTGAGGCTGAGTGAATGCGAAGGAGCATTAGTCTGTATGTCTGTGCGTAGGCGGCCGAACTCGTGATTACCGAAGGTCGCCCAGTTATTTTATGACCCGATTACAATGAACAGAGATATATATTTTTCTCTCGTTTATCCCCACTCCAGATGGCTTCAAAGGACCATATTTACCTATATATGATCCTAAAAAACGAGTGTTTTTAGACTATTGGGAACAGAGTATATGTATATATATCCTACGACTTACAACGTGTATATATTTATTAGTACTATCATAGGTAGTGGCCCTAAGCTTCTGCTAATGAATGAATAATCCTCGTAACTGGCGGTGTATGTTTAGGTTAGAAATCCATCTTCGTACTCGCGTAGAAAGGAGTTATTTTGTTTTAAGTATGAGTTCCCCGTTTGTCGCAAGGATTATGTCCTACTATGTAGTACAATAATAAACATCATACCTAGAAGGGAAAGGTTTCTGTTAATTTTTTTTTTCCCCTGGATTTGTCGACCAATTATTAGCCGCCCCAAAAGCTATAATACATACTCAAAACCCTTTTTCTCATCATGTACGTACTTATTATACTATCGGACTAGACGGGGGAGACATATGATAGGTTGAAGTAGGATGCAGGATGACGTATGTACCATGGTTGGGTGGGAGGAAGCTAAAGTCGGGCAAAACTTTATTAATAATTGAACGTCGTGAAGAAAACTTAGCTTCAGCTTCAGCTTCAGCTATACGTAAGGCGCCTAGCTATAGCTTAAGCACGGAGCAGGGAGTTATCACTGCCTATTGTAATTATTAATACAAGGGAAGCTTCTCCAACATGCGTTGTCTGCGAATTTGTCAGCCAAATCATGCGAGGTTGTCAGGTTGCGACGCGGAGCGGATGGATACATCATGTAATTCTTGCTGGCAAAGCAAAGTTTATCTTATCCACCTTCGATCCAAGGTTGGCCGTATAAATACCGGGAGAAAGTATGAGAACAGAAGACAGCATCCTCGAGAGCAACTTGGATACCCACGTGCCATCAAACGGATATTCGAATCTCTTAACGCGTATTTGTTAAACAATATCATTGTTCGTTTTCGAACCTTTTTGTGCTTTTCAAAGGCTCCTATTCATCTGCTAAATTTTCGTCGCCATGGTTTTCTCCCTTTATGACTTGAGCGTCGGCGTCTGCCTCCGCGTTCTCACGAGTCAAGCTCACCTCCTAAAGAAAGCGGAAGAATTTGCCAAGCAGCAAGGTATCTCGCCAGATGTCTTCCTTGACGCGCGGCTCTACCCCGATATGAGGCCGCTGTTGTTCCAGGTCCACATTACAACCCTGTTCTCTGTTCTGTCGGTTGCCCGCGTTACGGGTACCGAGCCCGCTGTTACTTTCACAGATGACGACTTAAAAACGCTGGAGGACTTGCAGGCGCGGATAGCAAAGGCCATCGAAGTGCTCAAGGCCGCGGATCCGGAGAAATTTGTCGGACAAGAAGATAGGCCGGTTGTTGTCAAAATAAAACGCGGCGACCTAAATCTCTCGGCCCGAGACTACCTGTTCGGTTTCATTGTCCCCAACATGCACTTCCATCTCACAACGACGCACAATATCCTGCGACACGTTGGAGTGCCTATCGGAAAGCAGGACTTTATGAGCGGCTACTCTGCCGACTTTAGCGCCAAGTCTTCGTAAATTTGGTACCGGAACGGAAACGGGAAAGACAAGAGCCATTTATTTGAGGATAACAATCGAGTCCCTATTCTTCAAATTCGCGACGCTATGCTTAGATTAGCTCTCTCTCTTCCCTTTCTTTTTCCTGGAAATTTGTATCTGTTTTGAAGGGATAGTTGACTGTGATAAATACATGATGTTATTGATGAATTCCTGGGAGGTGCGTCAAAGATAAAATGATAGGTCACAAGAATACATGAATGTGCTGAGTCCTTTTTTTTCGATTTGCCAATGAGTGCTTAGTTCAGTAGCCAATTGCATGTGCAGATGGAGCTTTCCAAATATCCGATATTCATCAATGCCATAGGTACCTTTTATGATTGAAGAGGGTAAGCGGTTGTTGGCACTATCATATGTAGTATAGTCACTATAGCAGGGAACACAAAAACATCTTCAACCTCCTAACTTACGTACCAAGCATTATAATTCAATACCACGACGGTATTTTAATTAGAGACGGCCTAAAAACGAGAGACAAATGGCTAAAAAACAATTGCTGGGCTATTGTCATACTAAGAAATGGTTATAAGGGTTTAAAGTTCAGTGGGAGGCCTCCGAAAAACGTTGCACTATACTAATCCCAGGCATGCAGGGGGAGCACATGTACAGGACATGCATGTCGCGATAATCAGATTTCCAAGACAAGAACGGCTACCAGATATGACCCATGTATAACTTTATGCGGGTTGTGTCTATGGTATATGTTTTCCTGTCAAGCACCACCTTAGCTCATTCAGAGTTTGGTATCCTATGAAGTGTAAGGTTATATAATTATCGTATGATGTGGAAGTAGCTCGCATATAATCAATGAATGTGAATCCTATCATGATGTTATGTATGTACACGCACGTGGTATATGAGTACTTTCCATTCATGCGCTCCAACTCAGATTTCTTGTACGATTATGGTTATGCGTGGCTGCGATGATTTGAGAAAGTCCATGGGTGTATCCATAGAATGATTGCCAAGTCAAATCGAATGGTCATTACATAAATAGTCAGCCGGGAATTCTAAGCATTTTTCTGTCCGTTCATTTCGCAGCTTCATACAATCCATTACAAAACTCCCTTGGTGCTGATCACATCTCCCGTTCCGACCTCACCAGCCGTTCTTCTCGCACAAGCTATACGGACGGCCACTGCCAAGGCCTTGAACGCGCTCTCTGCCCGGTGGTGGTCGTTCGACCCATACGTGCAACCCACATGGAGCGTCACGCCAGCGGCCTGCGCAAAGCTCTCCAGTCCATGTGTCAGCATCTCCGTGCTCAACGCACCAAGCTTCTCCCGGCGGCAGCCTAGGTTGACGACCGCGTACGGCCGGTTTGACAGGTCGATGACAGCCCAGGAGAGCGCCTCGTCTAGCGGTGCGTCGCCACGGCCGAACCGTACCAGGGACGTGCGTGGGCCAAGGGCCTCCGTAAACGCTGCTCCTAGCGCAAGGAAGGTGTCCTCGACGGTGTGATGGTCATCAACTGTGGCGCAGATCACAGAGAGACAAAGTCAGTTTGTAGTTCGATCAAGGGAAATAGGAGGAATTTTCTTCCGTCGCGGTATCATACTGTACAGATCCCCTCTCGAGCGGATAGCTAAACTCCATCCAGCATGTTTCGCTAGGGCATGCAACATATGGTCCAGGAACCCGATCCCCGTGTTGATGGCTATTTGCTGGCTGGCGGTGAATTGTGTCGCATGAGCTGCATTATTACTATCGGAGGGAATGATGCCATCAGGGAAATGAACGGACTTCTGGCACTGTGGAAGCTCCCCCCCATCCAGGGAGATAGAGACCAGGATCTTAGTCTCGTTGGTGAAGCGAGAGATGGTGGCGGTGCGGGATGGGGTGGCTGACATGATGTTGGAGAAGGAATTTAATAAATAATTGATTTATATATGGCTCGTGAGCTCGAGAAAATCATGAAGGGAAGGAAAAAGGGTCTATTGTTATTGGTTGCTAGGAACCCTGTGGGTCACTTATCCGTAAACGGTATCACGGCCCCGCAGCGGAGCCTTGTCGTTTCTCACGCCGATTCCCGACTCAACTCCGGTCAACGTTCCCAAAATCTCAACCGGCTACGCCGTGACCTCGAATTGATACCTTTCACTTTGCAGTGCATGTTTATTAGTCAATTGATATGGCAACGTTGCTAATTTGTCTGCACCACGATCAAATAGTACACTATCCTAAGTTCTGTTTTTCTTTCTTTTTTCCCTTTCTTTGCCTTTAGATTCTTGTACAGATCACCCCTTAGCTTAGTACAACGAATCTATTACTTATGCTTTGGGCTTGGATCGTCATATAAAAAGTGTGTATACTAGTATAGTCTACTACTATTTTCCCTGTGGCCTTTCTTTCAACTAAGTAGTCTCCTAATCGTAGTTCTATTTTTTATTAACAAGTATTAATGCTAATACTCCACTGCGGCTGAGAAAATTTGATCTCGTGACCGAGCGAGTCATTAAAGGAACCAGTACAAGAGGTCCCGGTGCTATGATAGGCCTCTTCCTTGATTACAAATTGTTGAACTTTCAGAGATGAAATGTTAAAATCATAGGAAAAGAGAGAAAAACTATATTCCTAAGAGAAAAATCCTATAGAGGCCTGCGAAGTCGGTTTTAGTCCAACGCGTTTTCAAGAATTGAACTGGTGAACAGGAAAGCCAGTAACTTCGGGTATAGCATATAGAGCCCCATTACCCACATAATGCCCGGTGTTGTTAAAATCTCTTTTTCGGAGCTTCCTACTACAGTGGACCGTCCATCGAAAGACGTCAGGTAACATGCTATGATTCCCCAAAGATTCACGCTATTAACAATATTATATTAGATTTATTCATTGTTTCAGCTAAGGGAGGCTTATTAAATTATTTGTCGAGTACAGATCCTTATTTGAAAATTGAAGATACTAGTAGTACATTAGCGTTATTGTGATTTTCTCTCTCTCTCTCTCTCTACGAGTAAATACCAGAACACTAAACTGATGGTACTTACGCTGTTGTAGAGTACTTCTAGATCTGAATTAAGACATTCTTCGCTTTGACCTTAGTAAGCACTTTGGCGGCGTTGGCGGCTGCTTGGGGATTGTAACACAAAGCTATATAATGGACTAGGCCGTAATGTTGAGTATACACTCAACATTTCTATGACCGCCTCCATTTATACTGGAAACTTTGAGCTGCTTGACATTCGGTGAGGCTTCTACGTTTGTTAGGGAGAAATATAAGGAACACACCCTACTTTACTAACTTGGTTCTAGTCCTAAGCTATATTTTGGTTATGTATTGAGTACTAGAATAAAGCGTAAAGAATACAAAACAGTACCCGCCTTATTACACAGAATGTGTCGTTTCAGCTCAGCAGTAATGGTATGTCCTCGACCTTATTGCATCCCATAGTTTGTTTGGGCTTGTACAAGAAAGGATACTCAAACCTTAAGGGTTCGAAGAGTAGGTAAGCTCTTTGTAGCCGTTCTTAGTTATTAGGATATGTAATAAAAAGCTAGCGCTACAAACAATAGACAGCAATGACATAATGACAACCCCCCCCCCCCCTTCAGTAATCTCGAGAGCCATTTTGATATTTAAACGATAGAAGGAAATGCCTTTCTAGTCCCGAGGAGGGCCCAGGATTAGTAATTATATATACTGTTAAAGAATCACTCAGAAATTGATTTTAAAGACGCACGCGGGCCCTTTGCTAACACCTCCACGACTGCTACTCCTAGCACCACCGAACCCACCAACGAGGCTCACTTGAGTCTCCATGGGCTCCAAATGAATTGTACATGACATACCCCAAGACTGGGGGGTTTTGGGGCTCGCAAAAAAGCCTTCCCCTTCGCTTAGAAACAGCAGCTGAACAGCTTGAACTGACTGTTGCGACATACGATACCACAGTGGAAAGCCTTGGGGTCGCAGGAGGACTCCATCTTGGGCCAGAAAACCTTGACGTTCAAGCGGCAAATAGACCTGATTTTGTTGGGAACCTTGACGCTGTAGCGAGGGGAGTGGCAACGTTGCCGGATGGTATAAGTCCGCCTGCTCTGAGAGGGGAGGGTCACGACGAGTAATCAGATAGCCTTGGCGCCCAAGCGGTAAACAGACCTGATTCTGTTGTGGGCCTTGAAATTCCGACATGGTGACTCTCTGGTGCTGTGGTGGAGGGAACAGCAGTGTTACCAAATGGGGTAAGTCTACCTACTCCGAGAGGAGAGGATCATGATGAGTAGCTAGATGACCTTGAAGGTCAAGCGGCAAACAAACTTGAGTCATCATCAGGATGGATTTCCGGCTCTAATTGAATTGCAAGGCTCGCGCTCGGCATCGATATCCGCGAGAGGGACCACGATTTATCAGACATACTTTAATCTTTAGGGAAATAAAGAAGGGAATAGGAGATTAGGCAATACTCGCAAGTTGCAAGGTACCAAGTAATGTTCCTATATTACGCGCGACACAAGTCGTTCTAATAGGGTACCGTTTTGTATTCTTTACAATTTATTCTAGTACTCAATACAGAACCAAATACAGCGGGACTAGGTGGCAGCTGGAGGGTACTCCTTATATTTTCCCGCCTGTTTGGCTATTCGATACCAGAAATACACTCAAAAACGGAGGGGACATTCATTTCTGATTAGTAATCCGTAACATACACAGTTATTACATGTAATGGTAATAATACTATACCACCTCCACTTAGAGACGGAGAGTTGTTGTGAGCAAATGTATAACAACAAGGTGGACCCGATAATGAGTAATTGTAATAAAATCCCCCAAGGCATCTAAAGGGTAAGTTATTGGAGGAACAAAAATTATGGCCAAGTGACGTTGCGGGGAATGCCGGGAGAGACAACAATGCAAAGAATGTATTAAGGGCGAAGATGTGACTCTCGCCGACAAAAAGGAACCAATAGTGGCGACTACACGCAGAAACAATTCTACAATAATTGTGTTCGGCGGGCAGATTTCTGCCAATCCATTCAAGGGAAACTCTGCACATATTGTGAGAGGAGGTAGAAAAAAGGCTGAGAGAAGTGCGATGAAGTGCGGTTCAAGTGGTAAGTTTATCTTCTTTTACCATCTTCCTAATGCGCCTTTTATTAATTCTATTCCCCTCCTAGACTACTAGGCTCATCGCCTTCTCTCCTTGAAGCCTGATTTTTTATCACAGACCGGTGAAATTGAGGAGGTGCTTGGAGGAAAGCCTTACTGTCACCGCATCCTCTTCTATCCAAAGTTTCAATTGTGGGTTGAATCACATTGAGTACTTCTGGTGCCACTCCAAACGCCATGCAAGAGCCAGCTGCGATTATGCTATCGAGGGATTGCAGAGTAATGTGCCTATATCATTAGCATTTGTATGCGGTAAAACTATCTAACGGCTGTCCGAAAGAGATGGCATACGGATTAGGTGGGTGGAAAGCTGCATCAGTGTTAAGGGCTAAAAGTATTCACTATCTATCTAGTAGATATGTACAAGAAGGAATCGCTAAAGAAGGGGGGAGTGTTGGTGAGGACTAGTGGCTAACTTGTATGTGTAGTAACAATACCCCCAGATACAGGGTCAACACAAGGTACCACTTCACGCCCGGGTATAGCCCGTAACAATCAGAAGGTAGGTATGTACAAATGCCTGGTGGGTGATGACCGGTGATAGGCATGTGTGGGTGAGGTATTGTTGGTGTATGTAATTAATGATAAAAAAAGGGGTGGCGTGTATCAAGGGGTTATGTGTATCTTACCATACATATGTCCGTAATTTTTTCACATCGGCAGAATGTATACAGCCTTCTTAAAAGGTGAAGCGCCCGCGAGGGGACATCTCCGAAAAAGCGCCCTTTTTTCAAACGAACCCCTAGGCTCCCCCCTTGCGATTTTTGAATTCTTTCTGTAACTTTATTCTTAAACCAATCATCTATAGAGCTACAGTCTCTGATTTTGTTTTTCATGTGGTGGCGTGGTGTTGTGTAGCTTTGAAAATGGTGGCATTTTCGGTTGCACTTTTGTATTGGATTTGAATGTCCGCCACCATAGTAAGAATTTGAGATGTATGCTAGCATGCACTGCACTGGGAACAATTCAATATCACTAGTACTAATGAATACTGTATCGACTCCCGGATCAACTGGTGAACTCGGGCACCTGTTCTACGATTAAGACAGATGCAAACGTTGGAATCAATTGAGGCGGGAGGCGATAGCGGCCTCATTTCTTAGCTACAGGTATAGCGTATATATATCTAGCCATATAATTTCGTGTTGGCCACACAGTTCGGTTTATCTCGTCGGCTATACCGCCCCCTTTTTTTAAACAAAAAAACAAAGTATAGTCGTTTGAGGCCGTGGGGAAAGATTTGGTCCTGTTCTCTATTAGACAGTACTCGATCCTCACGAAGCCAACGGCTTGAAATTGGTATTGGAGGATCACTGTACCGTATTGTGGTACTTCCTTTAGCTAATATAGGCCTCTCATATCGATGTATTTGGACGCTTTCGAATTGCTCTCGACATGTAAACAATCTCACCAGAACCGTTACTAGTAATACCTTGAATGAGAAAGAAACGTTCCCCTACTGATTGGTATCGAAGGTCGAAATTAGGTTGGTGGCTGGAGGATGCTATCGTCACGGTACTATCATAGTTACTGCGAATCGGCTGCAGGATCATAGCCACATGTACAGTACTAATATAATTAATCTTGCCATTGTCGCCATTATATGCTTCCCTCCCATGTGGGGTGGTATGACTCGCCAGGTCGCCAGCCAATAAGTTACCGGTAATCCTAGTATGCTGCCACTGGCAGTCAGTTACTAGGTATCATAGAATTACTGGTGAGTACTGGGGGATTTGCGCTGCCAGGTAGTAATTTAAATAGAGGCTGGTCTCGCCGGGCAGTATTGATGTATTTTTGGTATCCCATGACTAGTATTACCAGTAGATTCTATATTTACCAGCTCTACTATGTAATCTCATATGTAATAATATGTCTGGTGCAGCCATACATAGACGGACTCGAATGCTTCGAGGAACACCGCCCGTGGTGGAATACTTTGTACGCCCCACATCACCTGCATAATAGGCTATGATAGCTTGTGTTTAGTTAGGTAATACTCCATTAAAATCCTTCATGAAGGTTATTTAGAAAAAAAAAAAAACATCAACCTTCCATGAATTTATCAATAATATACAAGATTACCCTCCCACTTGTAATACAGATCTGAACCCCTCATCGATATGAATCTGGTATCCTCATCGATTCAACAGGAGTCCCATCATTCGTTTTCCATTTCTTTGGTTGTCCTGCTAGCAGCTTTAACCACATCTGCACCCGGTCTCCTGAATCGAGTCAGCAGCAACAGCTTTCGACCTCCTTAATTGCCTGTTATGTCTCTAACCAAGTCTTCTATGGTTTAAATCTAGTGTCCTTGTTGATCTAGAAGGGGTTCTATCACTTTCTTTCCAATTCGTAAATTACCCGCAGCGGCTTTGACCACGCCATCTACGATCTGAATCCGGCACCCTTGTCTACCCGGCGGAGGCTTAACATCACTTAATAAATCTCCTACCACAACTTTAACCACCTCTTCCGTGGTCTTATCTGGTCTCCTTGGTAGATCCACCGCTTTTCATTTACCGATTGCCGGCTGTAGCTTTGACTGGATTTTATGTTAAAAATCTTGAAGAACCTTATGGAATCAACAAGTGGCAAGGTCTTTAGCAGATATAAAAGGCAGCATGTATCTAGGTCAGATTGAACAAGAGAAAAGACTAGAACGATCAAGAATATAATTATCATTTTATCATAAAAACGATAGCAGATTCTAATAATCGTCTGCTGCAGCTCTAGCTGTACCTTCAGTGATATAATTCGCATTTCCTCGTCGATCTAGCAAGAATTCCATCAATTACTTTCCATTTCCCCGATTTCCTGCCGCAGCTTTGACCGCATCTTAAGTGATTTGAAACTAGTCTCCTCGTCAATCGAATAGAAGTTTCATCACTTATTTCCCATTTCCCTGATTGCCTGCCGCAGCTTCAACCATATTTTCTGTGATCGAAATCAGGTCTCCTCGTCCATCACTTGTTTCACATTAGAATCCCTTATTACCTACAGCAACTTTGACCTCGTCGATCCAGCAGGAATTTTATTACATGTTCCCCACCGAGCCTGCAGCAGCCTTGGCCACATTCTTCTGTGATCGGAATCAAGTCTCCTCGTCGACCCAGCGGGAGTTCCATCACTTTTTTCCCTTTTTCCTTATTATCTACAGCGGCTTTGACCACGTCTTTGAGTAGTTTGAACCTGGTCTCCTTGTCGACCGAGTAGGAGTTCTATCACTTGTTTCCCACCTCCCCGATTGCCTGCAGCAACTTTGACTACATCTCTGTGGTCGGGACCCGGCCTTCCCGTCGATTCAGCAAGAGTTTCATCACTTCCATTCCACGCTGTGGATTGTCCGCAACTGCCTTGATCACATCTTATCGGAATCCAGGCACAGACAAAAATACCATGAAAACCTGGACTGCCGGTAGCTCACATCAAACCGGGCTAGATGTAGGAACTCGTTCTTGAGTTTATCGAATGTTTCGTCTCCGAGTAGAACCATGAGGTGGGGCTCGGTACCCCATAAAGTGTGTTCATTATCGGGTAACCACAGGATTGTAGCCTGGGACTTATGGTTCTACGAGGGCATCGATAACAACGCCGAGTTCAATGATCTCGAACTACGACCTGACTGGAAGTCGATCACAGTAATCATGGGAGACCATGAAGGCCCAGACGTTGTAACCCTGAACAGAAGGAATTTCCAGCCACGAGTGGAAAACAGATCGCACATATGCCTGGAGAACGAACGAAAGCTTCTCTATGAAACGATGTGCATCGTCCAAAGAACCTGAGCACTGATAGAGGATGCCAATGTATATTGGGATATAGTAAAGTGGGAGGGCGATCCAAATCTCATATGGACATACGAAAGATTGAGTGGATATCCAGAGGCAGAAGAATATAGAGGATGAAGGCATCGCTTATGTATAGTTTAACTACAGGCCTGAACTAGCGTGTCCCGACCCCATCAGACATAGCGTAGAAAAAGAATGAACTTTTTGATTTTCCTCCACCGCCTCCAAAACGTAGCCACTAGGCCAAGTGTAGCAACACCCACGTTCTGCCACAGAAAAAGACAAACTAGCCTATGAGCGCGACGTATTGACACCGCTTTGAGGTCAGGCCAGTCCGAGGTGTATACCTCTACCGAATGACGATACCGCTCGGATTGGATGTGTCATGCTATCTCTTTCATCGTCAGGTCGATATGGTGGTTATATGCAGTTTAACCATTCGTTGCATGTCTTTGTTCGCGCTTTCCTCTGCGACTATTCTACTCCTCGTGACCTTATTTATGGCTTCGGGGAAACCACTGAATATAATGGTTCTCTACGCCTCCATCGATTTCATAGTCGCTATTTTAATCGAATCTTCGGTCTGTCGGAACAGGAAACTCTATATGCTCAACATTCCATTATTCAAGTGCCTATGATACCTGTCCTTCATATAGCTGATAGTTCATATGATCACTCTTTTTCCGTGATGTCTCGCCGTCTATCTCGTCCTGGTTATGTTCATCTTAACCTGACCTTGCATCACTATGCACCGCTTCGTCCTAGGTTGGCTATTGTTGCTTTGGTTTTTGAGTATGGTATTCGATGCCTCACTGGGTCGTTACAGCTTTCGTGTACTTTGGATTATCAGACTGGCGAACTACCTTTACATATCCTTGATACCATTGAGGCTGACTTTCGTCCTCCCGCTTGAAGTAGTTAGTTTAGGTCAGGTATCTCGGGATCCATTCGAAATGATACCTTGAGTTTTGCTATGTTGTCTCTCGTCTATGTTGTCCCTCATGGTAGACTGTCACTCTCCCGGGGGTACAGACTATGAAATGAACATAACCAGGACGAGATAGATGGCGAGACATCACGGAAGAAGAGTGATCATATGAACTATCAGCTGTATGAAGGACAGGCATCATAGGCACTGGATTGTCGAAGGAACTATCTTGAATAGTGGAATGTTGAGCATATGGAGTTTCCCGTTCCGACAGACCGAAGATTCGATTAAAATAGCGACTATGAAACCGATGGAGAGGTAGAGAACCATTATATTCAGTGGTTTCCCCGAAGCCATAAACAAGGTCACAAGGAGTAGAATAATCGCAGAGGAAAGCGCGAACAAAGACATGCAACGAATGGTTAAACCGCATATAACCTCCACATCGACCTGACGGTGAAAGAGATAGCATATGACATCCAATCCGAGCGGCATCGTAATTCGGTAGAGGTATACACCTCAACATCGGAGACTCACGGAGAGTCAGAGCCCGTCGAACGTGACCGAACTCATCATAGTTCTCAATAGCTGAGTGCCAGCCAAGAGCAGGTCGCTCAATAGCAGGATACTTCAAAGATCTAAGAAATGCTGTCCATACAGCCAAGAGCCGGGCCAAAGGACCATCCGTAGAAAAACCTCGAGCTTCATATGGAGCCTGTTCGGAAGACATGATAGACAAGATGTTCCTAAAGACAATGTCCGCAGAGACTAAAGGTAAGATATCATCATCTGACTGAGGGCCAGAGATGACATCTCGAGCGTTGGTTGCTGCGGACAGCACGCTCTTGATATACTCCCATACAAAAAACGAGGCAGAGGCAATCTGAATTAGCTGTAGATAGCAAGGTCAAGGATATAAATCCCCTTGTGGCCTTTAGTAAAAAGAATCAGACTTCATCTATAATCTATCGGGTACCCTTCCTCCATTATGATACATCTTCTATGATCGGAATCAGGTCTCCTCGTCGGTCCAGTAGAAGTTTCATAACTTGTTTCCCATTAAATCTGGGGGTGAGGGAAGTTCTATGATAGGAAATCTGGTAGTCTAGAAAATAGGTGTATTGAAACCTGCCAGTCCCTCTCTTTCTAGGCACCGGCACCACCAATCCATATATACATGGCTAAGGTAATATTCATACTATCTGGTAATTCTTAGAAGGTTTAGCTTAATGACCGAAAACGAAAATCATCCTTAACTCAGTGTCCGAATTCCGGAATTCAATGACGACAAATTCACTTGGGTAATTGTCATAGGAGCTTTCCTTGTAACGGTTGTTACAACTATCCTCCCTCCATGGCTTGGGTCCTCACAAACCATATAGTACTTCCTCGGTTATCGCCCTCGTTAAAAAACCCTCGGGACTATTTTTTCTTACCCTAGGGAAAAAGAGTGGTGATGCGACCTAGCTGGTTTCGGGTGTAGCTTTCTTCCGTTTCGAGACAGTTTTTTCGAAAGCCTTTACCTTGGCTGTTGCATTAGCCATGTCGACTTCAAATTCATCCTGTTCATCCTCAAGCTCTGGCATAGGCAACAACTCTGCTTCATCCCTACCGTAATACGGCTCTAGAAGTTGAATTGGGAAGACATCATGAAGTCGGTCATATAGGCTTGGTAACGCCAGTCGGTAAGCCTGCTTGCCGATGCGCTCGACTATTCGAAATGGACTGATGAATTTCGAACGAAGTCTTTTGTCCTTAAGCTTCAAATTTGTCGTAGATAGCTTAACAAGACTCCCTCTCTTGAACTCCATCGGTGTGTGGCGTTGATCATAGTATTTCTTCTGGTGTTGTTGGGCCTTGGCCCACTGAGCTTTAAGTGAGTTCCTCAGTTCCAGAAGTTTGTTGACTCAGTCTAGCGCAGCTGGGGCTCTCGTCAATCCAGCAGCAGTTCCATCACCTGCCTCCTATTTCCCTCATTACGCGTCGCAGCTTCGACCACCTCTTTTGTTACTCAGATCCAGTCACCCTGGTGATTCGGCAAGAACTCCATCAATTTGTCCCCACTAATTTCATTGCTTGCTGCTGCTTCCAAAGTATGCTTGGTTGCTACCATTTCTGCCCCTTCTTCAAGAATCAAGCCATCATACCAATTTGTCTTTGTGTTGCCGTTTCTTCCATTGGCATCACTCCATCTTCACCCTCAAATGTAGCATCATCAAATTCAAATGCTTTCCGAGTGATCGCCGGGCCCTTTGAATCTACAATTTCCGTTTTATCGGTCAATCCATGATCCACCAAGCATAAAATGCCCCATCTAGCGGCCGTATACAGTAAAGAAAGTTTGTCTGAAATTTGTTCAAAATGATTCATTCCATTGTAGATTCGCATCCACCTTTCTCGCTCATCAGACATTATCGGCTCGAAGAAGCTTTCATGCTTCTATGCAACACTGGATTCTGACCCCACAAGGTTTTGCATCAAAAGTCCTAGTCATCAATGGAAACATCTTGATGCTATCACAACAATCATGACACTTGATTCCTCATCTAATCATTGTGGCAAAGAGATTGATGGATGGTTCTGTAATATATTAGAAATCTCAAAGAACCTCATGGAATTAACAAGTGGCAAGGTCTATTAGCAGGCATAAAAGGAAGTAGAACAGGACAGATCTTTGTGGTTGTTTTGACCTAGGAACTCCCCCAATTTCAGGGTAGAGCCTACCGGTGATTAGGGTGTAAATGCTTGGGTTTGGATTTATAAAAGGAAAGTATGGAACTTCTTTTTATCTGAAATCTGATTTTCTAATTGAAGGTCAGAGGGAGATATTTATATCCTTGACCTGGCTATCTACGCTATTATATATGCTAAAATGAATAGTTATATAAAATCTGCTAATAGAATCTTCCTAGAGTTGTTGAGGAATGTTCAACAATTCAGCATTGTATTTCATATCCTGCATGTGCTGCTGCTATCTTGGTGGTATCGTAGTGCTATAAACCTTATGTTGGATAAGGTTTATGAATGGCAACGATAGAGCCATAGGAGCCTTGAGGACCAATGAGTGTTAGATCTGGTGGGGTTGGGGTCATAAGCTATTATTATAAACTTATGTAATTGTACGACCCAACAGTTTTTCTTGATAAGATTCTTAATGTTGCTATTTCGAAAGCTTTGGCTGATTTGAGTTAACATAATACTCTGTGACTTGGGTTGACATTCATTTAAAGCACCAATGATGCAGTGTTTTTCTCCGCTTGCAGTGTCATGCCCAATGTTCCATAGTCCACTAAAGGATTCAAAAAACTTTTTCTTCTATACCTCAAACTTAGGAGGTACAAAGTTTATCAACTCGAGGCACTGATTGACTAGTTGGTACAGAAGACCACAAACTATAGCAGTAGTCGGTTTCCGGTCCTCAGAACTGAAGTCACAGAAAAAGTACACAAGTGTCCTATCACAACTGACAAATGAGGGATGATTGGGTAGCTCTTCAGCGATAATGATAGCCATAGTAGATTTCTCAGTTCCTAGGTTACTATGGAGCCATAGGATATTGGACTTATGTTCAGCACTTATCGTTGTCTGTAAGCTAAATCATCTCTCTAGCTCATCTGTTTCCAGGATCCAGTCGTATGTTCCAGGAGCACGGCCTCCTTTCCTTCCGTTCAGCACGTTTTTGTCATCGGCTGGGTCTTTTATAGATAGGCTCTCCAAGCATGCCTTCTCTGCTAAAGTGAATTCAGTCTCTAATTCTAAGTTAGCAGGCAGATCTTCCAGAAATTCAAGAATGCAACATACTGCGCTCTGGCCATGCTTTATCGTGAGGGGCTACTAGCATGGGAACTATTGATAGTAATTCTAATATGCCGCAGCAGTGGGGGCTGCATAGCCTCGTCATTGTTTTCGTTTATGGGAATCACAATAGTCACAGATCCCTCGAATCACCAGGCACGGAGTTGATCCATAAATTCTGCCGCCTCCATTTCGAAGCAGAGAATATTTAACTGTCGGGCAAGGCGATCCCGCATCTGGGCGTTCTTCGTAACCTGATTCCCAAAAGCAATCAAGCCATAATGAATGTGAGGCTCGTCGGTTTCTCGTAATGCATGATCCACTAATTGGTTCTGATCATATGCCAGACACTTAGTGTTATTAGCAACTTGATGGCTATATGTCGTGTGGAAAAGCCGATCTTCATTAGGCCGAGAGAATTCTTCTCTTACTCCTGGACACTTTGCCAGCGTATCAGATAATTCATTCGATTTGGCTCGTTCCCATCAAATAGTTGCTTTCCATTTCACCCATCGCAACTAGCAGAAGCTAAGGCGGCTTATTGAGCGATTCGGGTCATTGAAGACTTGCGCTGTGAAATGCTTTGCCATAGTCATACTGTATCGCTTCACTGGAGGCGCTAGTTGGCTCGCTGACCACCCTACTCGAGTGAGGACAGTATACTCATGTTGGTTGCAATCGCAACGAGGGGTAATTCCAGCCAATTAAGTTCAGGTAGCTCACTCACTACTTTTAAGTTAGCAGCGGGAGTCTGAAGCTAAACCATATATGGCTTATACTCTTTATCCTCAAAGAACTTCATATTTCGATACCGCGGAGTACACTTGTCACCAACGTCACACCGGGGAACTCAAGTACAAATATATTCGTCCCAAGCAGCATCTGATTCCCTATTGATATATATAGTTAAGCAGCCTGCTTGTTAATGTTTCTGATACAATCGATTAGATTTTTATACTAATATTCCGCATGACGTGTTGTGCTATGTATGAGTCTTAGCATCTCAGCTGGACTCGAGCAGTCAACCAGGTTCTACCATGATATGTTGGGAGTAACTAAAATATCCCATTTGCAGTCGCTATGTCATCAATTGTTGACCCAGCATATTCCGCGGCAGACACGTCCATATGCGACTCATTGTCTTGCTCATTCTGAAGGGCAATGCTGAGAGAGAGAGGCCATCCTGACCACCGATAGCTTGAGCATTGAATCATTGAATGTGAATATCTTACTATCCAAGACCTCATTCCTATCTGTGTGACTCAAACTGACGGTATTGGGTAGCCAGATCAAGAAAGTGACTTCTCTGTACATTCTTCCCAACCACGTACTATATGCTATACACTATGCACCACTTGTCTTCGCCGCCTTCTACGAGCCTGAGCGCCTTTGCGACGCCTTTCCAGGTACAGTCTAGCTTTTGTGATGCTATGGCTATTATTCCTGTTGGCTCTGAAGGCCTCGTATAACCACGGTAGTGGTCGATGTCAAACCTCATAGGTTGACGGTTGCGGTAGTCGTTAGTACGTCGTTTGACAAGCCCTGCATGGACTGAGATGAAATTTCGAACGTCTCGGCCTGGAGAACCGCCATTTGGCCTGCCTTCTGGGGGATTAGGGATAGGCATTGGTATTCGTAATTATTGTGTCGGAGGTAGCGTGGTATAGGACACATCCAAATGAGGAAAGTTGTGTGATATAGGTGTACCTGCGTTAGTATTCGTAGCATTAGGAAAATTAGAGGTGAAGGCAATGCTGTGCCGAAAGTACTGATAAGGAAAAGAGGGATGTAAATATATTAACACACAGTGCGAATAGGAATTCTCGATAGATAGTTTGAATATGTCAATCCTAGTTTGTACTTCTCATGCTATGTAAAGCGGAAGGGAAAAAGTTATTACTAACCATAGAGTGGCTGTAGTTTCCTCAACAGAAAGATAAAAGAACTAGATGATTTGCAAAAATTCATTAGTTATAACGATTTCAGCCTAATATATCATAATAAGAGTACTCATTATCAATAAATATCTAAGCCCATGTATAATCCTTGGGCTGTTACGGTAACTACGTCGTCGGCCAGTCAACTCGCTCCCCACCGTGTTGTTTCATCTTACAGTTTTCCCTCATATATATATATATTACTTTCTACTGATCACCGCTCCCATTTCGACATCTGGCTGGCCCAGTAATTGTGCTTTCACGCTTTACTTCCATTCTCTTGGAGTTTTGAATTGTCCCACCATAGATGTCGTTCCTGATCTAGACAGGTCGGTCCTAAACAAGTCGGGACAAAGTAAGGCGTACCGCAAAGAGCATGCCTCCTCCTTCGAGTCAAAGAGCGGACATTGAGCCGCCGGACCAGGTCACCTATGAAGCCGTCAAAGGCTTCGCAACTGGTGCCCTACGCGTATGTTGGCACCATAAATCATATGGTCCTTCGGGGAGAGAAAAGCGGGCGGGCGGGGAAATCCCTTATACAACATTTGGTTTTGAGAGGCTGATTGATACGATCGGAAAATACAGTTCGGAACCTTCTCGATTCTCGCCCACATGATTCTCATCCTGCCTCATCCGTTGAGCTTGACAGTGACGGGGCCTCCAGCGACTGAGTCACAACAGCGCCCTCCGCGCGGTCGATCGATTCTTCGACCCCGGCTAATCTATCGGCCCTTGCAATCCCTCTCGGAATCGCTCGCACCAGCCTCACGCGTTTATCGCGGTCTGACGCCCCAATTCAAGGTGTTCCTCCAGATTGCTGCGATGACTCTAGGCGGCTGCGTGTGGGCGGAGAGACGGGTGACCGAGTACATGGAAGCTGTGCGACGGCTGCGGCGGGCAGAAAGACATCACCGGGCGCCCCCGAGCGATAAGCTTTGATGGGAGTCGTGGTGGAGGATATAAAGCATCCACTATATGGTCCTGAGCACATCTGTCCTTGAGTCGACGCATATAACGTTTCCGTTACATGGTTTTCGGTGCGGACGCAGTCTCGCATCAGGAACCAAGGTATGATGGAAAGTTTTTCCAAGCGATCTCGAATGCTAATTTGCTCCGACACTTTTCTTGAAGGTAAAACTGGAGAACAATCATGGGATGCATGGTCCGTCACGTGTATGAGTAAGTAATGAGATCCTGTCCATTTCATGAATTTGCGAATTTCTTCGTTTTCTTCGACTTAGTTTGGTGCCTTCTCTGATCATTTACTAGTATACTGCTCTGGCAATTTCCTTTGATCAGTAGTAGCAGAAGATATAACACGTACGGGTACTATGTATGACCATTTGTATGTGCATGGGTACGGGTGTCTAAAAATTGATTATGCTACATGAGCATTCTCACTCCGGAATAGGCTTCTATCAAACCCTCTTTAGAGTACGCTGATGACTCGAGGGGTGAAGGTCTTCTTAGGTATGGGCTGAGCTACTACATGCTGTGTCTTATACACACATGCTAAGCCCAAAGGAGCTGGGGAGCCGAACCCAACACAAAACACCCCCGGCGACAAACTCTCGAAAGACCCAGCACTGCTCTAAAAAAATAAGATAATCGTTACCTCAAAGTCGTCATCATCAGTTATTGGACCCCCATTGCCTTCTTCCAGAAGTCCTTCTGATATGACGCCATTGCTTGACTGGAAGAAGGTGGAATTTTGAATCTGTAAGCTTTGAGTCCAGCGGGAACTGCAATAGCAGTCATGTTCTTTCCCTTTTCAGTAGTGGTAGATCGTTTCTCGGCTTCTTAGCCTAGTATCACCTAACTAGCTGGGTTCTGGCTCATTGTTGATCCTGTTGATTCCCACGTAGGCTGGGCTGGCTCTTTTGGTACTGATTTATTCTTTCTCTCCATGTTAATTTCGGTGTTCAGCAGCTGGTAATTCAGAAATTAGTTTAGAAATTGAGTTGGGAGGTCTGCCGATTGGTCTCTTTTTTGTGAAGTCAAAGAATGTCTCTTGCTCATCAAACTGCCCTGGCGTCTGTTGCAACTGTTCTGCTTGTTGAATCTGGTCTCGAATCATCTGATAAGCCTCTTGTTCTGGTAGTAGTCTAGGACTCCCCCTTCGTTAAAAGCAATCATCTCGTAGCATCGCCTTTTTCTTTCAAGAAACGAACGAATTTAACTCGTGCGTAACTGTCAATTAGCAAGATGTAATAATTGTATCCATTCACCCCCTTAGGTTCTGTTGGCTAAAAATCTGCATAAAAGAGTTGTCCTGGCTTTGAGTGTTGTGGCTAGGATCTCTAGAAACAGGTCTCTTCGCCTTGGCCAATCTGCAAACTTCAGAATGAAAATCGTCAACTTTGCTAGTTACAACATCTTAAATGTCAATATGCTTGATTGCTGGTCGCGTTTATTCGATTCTTTTATGGGGTGTAGTGTTAGCGGGGAGATTGCGGTCATAGATACTGGCTTTACTATCTTCAGAAAGGGGGAGAATGTCAAATTCGTATGTGTACCCCGCAACTTCCCCGGTCTTGATGTCTAACAGCCTGTTTTCCAAAATCTTGTGCCACATACCATTTTCGTATTCATCTCTTCCTGAGGCGTAGAGATTGTATGGCATCTTTGGGTTGTAATAAGTTTTAACTGTAATGGTGTTGACCTCCCCATCATCGAGCCGCCGTGGGTCTATTTGTGCCGTCCCTTTTCTAACTGTATCTCCCATCGTACCATTCGCGCATTTGTAGTTATATACCTCCCCGGGTCCATATTTGTGGTAATTAATGAAGGGATGTCGGTCTTTGCGCATGTTTTCAGCTGATCCCGTGTCTGATATCCATATGTAGTGGTGCATTGGTAAGTTTCCTAACAGTAAGAGCAACTCCGGAGAAACCTCTCATCCTATCTGGCATTTCAGCGTATATAGCCCGCGTCTGCGTGCTCGTACTCGTCCCTGTGCTTGTGCTCGTGGGTAGCTCGACGGGTCTTTCCTTCTTTTTATCCTGAACGAGACATCATATCTCCATTCCCGGTTCTCAAATCCTAGGCGGTCGCTTTATGAGACAATAACAAGTGCCAATATGATGACCATCCACACCACGGTGCCCACGGTGTTGTTTGTAGGAAGGTATTTGCGCACGTAACGCACGAGCGAACTCTTCTGGATCTTGTCGCGTTGCAAATCCCCTGCGGCGGATCCCGGAGGGGTTGATCATCAGTCTACTCTTCTCTCGTTCGGCCAATGTTTTCTTCAGAAGTTTCTGTGCCAATACTCGAGTTAGAAGTAGCTTGCGAATTCCCCCTTTCTTTACACTAATCTGTGAGCCGTAATCCCTTCTATTAATGATGGCGTCCCGGCAGAGCTTATGCCAGTCCCAGTAGTAGCGTTGATGCGCAGGAGGGAGTGATTGTCATATTGAGATTGTTGGATCCTTGTATCTCATCTCTCAATTGTGCTCGCAAATTGCTTATTTGTTCTGTATTGGCTTTGCTACATACGAACAGCTCGTCGCTAGACATGCCTTTTCTCTGTACGACCTTTACCGGTAACCACTTTCTTGATTTGTTTAAAGTATTCATTAGCGTGCTTGGTCTCTTCCGGTAATGTTCGCGGTTCATCTATGATGTTGACCGCTTAGCCAAGCTGTCACGTTTCTTGACAGCCTCCTCCATCTCTCATATCTAGATCTTCAGCTGTTCCCACACGAGGGTCTAGGGATAACTCTGTCAGTTAGATCTTCACAATCAACGGTGGCTGAAGCTTCTTTTACGCTGTAAACCCAACGGTCACATCCTGACTTATTCACAAACTTTGCTGCTCCGCCGATCGATTTTGGTGCCTTTTATGGCGACTTTGTGGCAACTGCGAGGCCTTATTTACCATTTTTCTACCCAAATCCTGCGACACCTAAGGGGCTTGGCTATTTTAGAAGCGTTTCTTTCGTCGTCCCTCAACGGGGTTCCGGACTTCCTCTTTGGGTGATAACGATTAATAACGCGAAATCACCCAGAATTTGACTAAATTGAGCATCTTCTATGAGCTAAGTAAGTGCGCGAGCTAATCTACAATGCTGTACGTTATACACGCTAAGCTGAAAGGAGCTGATGAGTCCCTGAACGGACCTCATCCAGAACCCTTCATAGCCCCGTACGTCCACTAGTAGTCCGGGGAATTCTTGGGTTTCCGGAGGATAAGCGTGTATGCCATATCTGGAGACTTGAAGAGTGACATTATTCCGGTTCTGGCTTAAGTTCGTAAGTTTACATCTTCTATACGCGGTTTCTGACGGTCTTAATTAGATGCTCGCCAGCTTGAAGAGACTTCGGCGGTCTTTGGATAGCTGAATCACCAACGACACAACGGTTCGTTGTAGACTGGACGCGACTTCCCACAATTTTGTCGCTCTTATAACCCGTCCCGGACCAGGGAGGGGTTGGATACAAAGGGAAAAAGCACATTCTAAACAGGAAGGTTTGTACAGTATGATAACAGCCAAATGGCCCCGAACCTCATTATCCGTGAGGACAAGGATGATGTTAAGTGGTATATATCCTGGTGCCCCGCACATTTGGGTGAGTTTAAAAAAAAAAAATAATAATGCAGTATTCGTAAACTAGGATGGATAGTTTCTCGAACACGCCTTGTTCCTTTTGTTTTTATCGCCTTCTATGTATCTATAACAATGTAGTTCGCTTATATTCTGACCAAGTCAACGAAGACTTATTATACACCGCTTCCGTGGCTTCCAGCCTCCTTGAACTCACTTCCTTCCTTCCCTTCAAAAAAAGTCTCTGAGTTCTGACCCCGGTGTTTTGACTATGCTTAGGTGAGACTATCTTGGAATAAAGTCTTTCTTTGACTGATGCTTTGTATCGTTATATCTAAATGAAGTTTCTGATTTATCTTGCAGGACTGGCCCCTCACGTTCACAAGAAACAGTCGTTCATAGCCGGGTTTCGGATGGTCATGAATTTGCTTTTCTACGGGATCGACAACGAGGGCAGATTGAAGAGTTTCGAGAGCCTCTTTCAATACCATAGCTTGATATTGACCTTTTTCATATTCAATTTAGAATAACTCTCATGGTTGGAGGTGAGTGTATCAAATTTGGATCCACATTGTTCGATGCTAAAAGCGCTAGTGTACTTTCATCGCATGAGCTCGGTATCATAGCATGTACGCGTACGCCTAGTGGGCAACAGTACTGGAGACTATCGGTATGATATAATATCGGCGGTGAGGAATCTGTTGTGTTAATAAGACTCTTAGTGAGTCGGATTCAAGTGTCATTGGATAGTGGGTATTTCAAGTTATCAACAGGCCCTTGAAGCTTGTTTCACTGAGTATCGTGGCGAAAGTGCCCTATGTAGCGCCTTTGACCGTATAAATAGTAATCCTGAGGTTTCTCTCTTTTTTATCTTTAAGACATGCTAGTGCCATACCATATTATTGCTCTTCTATACTCACGACGATCTAGGCCCTCAAGACCATATGGTCTTTCTTTATAAATATACAAGCCTCTCTGGGATGAATTAATCGTTGTATCTAGTCGTACTTAGTCTACCCTTTCTACCTACTGTGTACCCTACAATAATGTAAAAGGTATGCTTATGTTCTTCCTTTGAATCCTCTCAAACAGTCCCGTTTGCCAAGCCATACAAACACACTGGAGACGGGAAATCCGGGGCCTCTTGTTAAGGAAAGCTATGATAGGCGAGAGGCCTCGTGTCCCACGCCTTCAGAGTTCAATCCAGCACTGAAGAAAAGTTTTACCTCAGCATGGCCAGACCCTTTTTTGAGCAAAGTGCCAAACCCACTTCGGGGTTTGCATTAACCCTTTCGGGAAAGCAATACAGCCACCTTCGGGCAGCTCAAAAATCAAAAAAAGGTTGTGAGCTACATATCATAGAATTACCTACTAGCAGTGATCGACCCCCCTTGTATATATTAAAATTTTGAGAAATATTCTTCCGGTATAAGACCTGAGGTTGGAATTCTTGGCGCCTTTATTAAACTATATAGATATCATATTATATACATATGATATTATGATAGGCTAGACTCTAGAGTCAAATCCCGAGATTCCTTAAGTCAGGGGTCTCTAGCCTCGAAAAGGGGTCTGTGAATGAGGCATCTGTTTGGCTCGAGAGCATTTCCTCACATCCTGCAGCAAGGCTGATCTGGAGACCAGGCTAAGGCTAGAAGGGGTTAGGCTCTGATAGGGCTGTATTCTATATGCCTTTGCGATTGGTCGTGGGATCTCGTCTATCCATCCTAGGACATGATAGTGTATGTAGATCACTGCTGGTAGCTAAATAAACACATGTGTTTTGGGGATTGGGTCGCTATAGAATCACCACGTCATACCAATTCTAAAAACCAACTTGTTATTCACCGCTTGAGCGTCTGTACAGTAAGATATGGAAATCCGTCGTCGAATGGGTCTTCGAATATTATCAAAACAAATCATATTGATAATTACTGACTTCCGCTAACTATCTAATATAAGTACTGAATATTCCCGCATGACCTCCACATGGATGCATTACTCCAAATTTTGGTAGTGTTAACGGACCATCATTCTATATATGCGCCCAAAAATGGTGTCCGCAAGCCCCGACGCACACCGGAGATTTGCTTTGTACATCATATTATATTATATCGGATAACATTTTAAAGCTGAGACCAAAAGTGAAACAGGCCGTGATCCCAACTTCGTTGTACATACTATCATACGATAACTGTTTCACGGACCATCTTTTCAGCCTCCTTTTAACACAAAAATGGCATTGTTAGCAGGTTTAATTGATATTTCAACCCCGACTATATAATAAAATAACATGTTGGGTTGTCAATACACATCAAAGGCAGCTTGCGTAAGTTACTCTGAATATTGAGTGGGGTTTTAGCTTAATTATATAGAACCACGCAAATTGCTTTCGACCCTTACGCTGAGCTTCAAAGAAACCACTCTAACCTATTGTCCATTATTCTGATCCTTGTCCACGATATCGGTATGCTGGCGCTCTTCGATCCCAAGTCATCATATATCCAAAAAGTAATGTGTAACCGGTATCGGATCGGAAGGGAAGGTATGTAGGATGGGAACTAGCCGAAGGAGGGGTGATATCAAATTCAGGACCCCGTGCTTGATGTCAGTCTCACGGCTTCCAATTCCTTCGTTTAAATCCAACTGCCGTGAATATATCAGCAACTGGACCTTCAAATCTAAAGGCATTCTGAAGGCGATTGCATCGGGATCTCCACCCCGTTGGCGCATTATCCCCAAAGGACCACTAAGTTAGAGCGCAGCTGGTGTTCAGCGCACCCGCAATAACGGTCAGCCCAGCCCACTTTTTTAGGCGTTTAAAATTACAGCTGGCGGTTAGAAAAACAGCACCCCAATACCTTCGTTACGATTATTATTAGCAAGTCAGCAGTGAGAACTTATTCGATTTGTGTAGAGGACGATGATAAAAGCGATCTGCACCCCAAAAATTCGACATACAATTAGTCAGCGAAACAGCACGCAGGCAACAAGCAACGAATCCTTGCCATTCCTTTTCTCTTTGGATCATCTCCGTTTGCTCAAACCTTCCTGTTCATCTGCAGACGACGGATCATCCCTGCAGATTCTCTAACCGCGGTCATCATTATTAACCGAAGTTAGACCGGATCAAACCGAGAACGGAAAAGAAAGAAAGAGCGAAGACCAACCAAAGAAGAAAAGGAAATCCAACTAGGAAAGAGCTTAAACTTTTCATGATCCAGCATTCAATCGATATCGATACAATAGATATATATATAGTAACTAGTAACTGGTTACGGGATAAGTTAGTAGTAGGATAGCATCAGAGGATCACATCATATAACCCGTACTAGTCCATTACTAGTGTATCTCGGAACCGGACTAGGACGAATCCGTCGGTCAACTGATCCGCCATGTCTCTCCCATGACGCGTTGATGAGAACTTCCCAGAAAGGGATGATGCTTCTTCTTCTAACAGTACCAGATCCCCCCCCCATGATGAGATCCTCCTCTCATATTATAATGATGATGATGATCGTATGATATGATATGATATGAGAGTTACCATGATAGAGACTAGCTATGGACGGTACCCGTACTGTACATAACCAACAGGATCCTCCTCCTGTACATACTTGTACATATCATATTGCACTATTTCTCTTCTATCTTTTGATATGAATCAAAGAATTAACAGCTGTTCCTCAGAACCGCTCCTCTTTACTTATTACTTATAGCCATTCCTTCTTCCCCTCCCCTTCCCTTCCGGTCTCTCTGAGTCTTTCCCTCTTTCCCATCAGATCCATGCCTTAGGAGCAACCTTGATCTGGTTGTTCCTCCTTCTCCCTCATTCTCTCCCTGCACTCTCGTTTTCGGCCACTTTCCAATTCCAATTTCCCCTCCCTCGTTCTCAATTGATTACTATTCCTACCCGAGGATGGCCGTGAAAGACTTAATTCTGGCCCCAATGTAGGGATAGCAATCTTCCTGTCTTCGAGTCCGCGCTGCCGTCATTTTTCTGCCACCCCCATGATGACGGACAGGCTCGGGATGATCGATCAGCCGGACAAGAAAGCGCGGAGAAAAAGCTTAAGTGGCCTTTCACTGCCGCTTCTTTCCACCACGACATCCAATTTCCCTTTCCATGGTCGCTCGTCGGTAGACGGCTCGAAGCTGCTGCGGAGGAAAGGTCACCGGCACTCCAGCTTTTTCTCAAGTCACAATGCCAGCCCAGTCGAGAGAGCCCCAAGTCCGTTCGCTGTGCGCCATCGTCCCAACACCGCGGACTCAGCCCCCATCGCCAGCAGTGGCTTGACATCAGCGACAACTTCACCGGGGCTGAGGCTCCGCCGCAAGTCTCTCCTCAGAGCGCGCCGTGCTTCCATCTTTGGGTCTTTGCAATCCCGGCAGTCCTTCGAAGACGATGACAGGTCCGCAGGCGGCCAGCCCTCCAAGAATTCGTCCGGCGATGAGGATGATGGGGTTGCGGTCCGCAACTCGCTGGGGGTGGTGGTTCTTCATCATGGAGAGGTTCATACTACTGGCAGTATGTGGAGGAAACGGAATCATTATTTGGTCCTGACAGATACCCACCTCATCCGGTTCAAGAGCCAAAGCCGGGCGTCGGAGATGTTCCCCATCATCTCATTATCAGCGGGGCGCACCAGCTCCATGAAACGACACTCGACGGCCTCAATGGCCTCTCTACAGGAGATGCCGCTAGTCAACTATCACTATGACGCTGGTGGCATCCCCTTGAACTGTATCGTCGCCGTCTACCGGGTGGAGGATGGTCGACCACACACAACCATCGAGGTTGCCTACCTGGAGGAGCGGACCCGCAAGGCGGTCTTCATGAGCATTCAATTGACTGACCCGCAGGAGCTGAATCTGTGGTTTGCAGGCATTCGCTCGAGTGCCCAGGCGGCCCGCTTCATGAGCCCTTGCCCGTATGGACAGAGGGCGGTCGAGTACGTAGCCAGAATGCTGGAACAGGAAAGGGATTATGACCCGCAGAACTTCGTCCTGTTTCAGGTCGTGCAACGGTCGTCGAGCAAGGTAACCGGACGCGCGTCATCCGAGGACCTCTCAAAACTGTCGCCCGTCGTCTGCTATTTGGCGATTGGGGCATACAAAGTCCATCTGGTACCCTTGCAAAAGTACTCGAGTCGGTCCTCCATGGTCTCCCTGAATGACTTGGAAACGAGCATGTCTTTTGGATTGTTGACTCTGACAGGCCTGTGGATGCATCCTGTCGACGATAGCTTCCAGCTGAGCTTTCGGTGAGTCTGACGTGTCTATCTTTTTGGTTGACTTTCTCACTGGTCTGCCCTCTGGGTCGGAGTGCGAGCGTTGATATTGGCGCAATTCAGGGTTCCCCTTTACACGACATTTTCCTTATACCTGGCGTCTGTGCACTCGGGGGATATTACCCTATGGGTCCGGCAACGGATTGAGTTCCTACGTCCTCTCTGGCTCCGACAACCTTATGTGTTCAAGGCTCCCCGGGCAATCGCAGACGATGATCTGATTCCCTCCGTCGACATAAACGACGACTATGGTTGCTTTGATCGAACCCTGACGGCATATGCGGCCGCCTACGATCTTGATACGGTTAATATCCGGTACGCGATCGATCTGGAGTGTGAAGATGCACCTTGCTTCCGGCTACTACCTCCGGCACCCAAACAACGGACAAGATACACTACATTGGAATTGCTGGCCCTCATGCGAGCACTGCGCTATAACGAGTCGTTTGTGTCGATCTCTTTCAACGGGGTCAACCTGGACGTGCTGCAAGAGGTCCGTGATCCCTATGGGTCGGATCTCGATGCCCCGTGGATGCGTTCGGGGACACCCATCCAAATTCCGGACCAGGATCGACTCTCGCTGCTCTCGCAGGAGGTTCGCGCATTGGCGCTGAAAAGCAAACGGCTCAGACGGCTAGATTTCTCCTTCTGCTTGACTCGCATTCCGTCGTCCGATCAAGGAGTCCGTGACCCCGGTTGTGGGATTCCCGAAGCCATTTTTCCCCTCTGCCGGCGACAGCTGACGAACGTCGATTGGGTTGTGCTGAATGGGATCAAGCTGGGGGAGTCCGATCTCGACTATCTGGTTGACGCGGCCTCCCAACGGACGAGCCATCTCCGAGCTCTCGAGGTTGGTAACTGCGGACTATCCGTACATGATTTAGACCTGATTTTATCCACCATCACGGCTCAGGAGGCCACTCTCGAGGCGATCAACATTTCAGGGGTCCAGGGCCGCTTGAGCCCGGAACTTTTCCAGCAACAGATCGGCTACTTCGGCCAGATTCGCAAAATTGACCTGTCCCGTGTTGCCAAAACGTCCGGACCTGAACCGCTGATCGCTCCGGAAACCCTGTTGAATTGGCGGCTCGAGGAACTCTCCCTGAGTCAGACAGCCGTCAATCAACAGACCGTAGACTCAGTGGCTGCCTACCTCGCGAGTGAGCGGTCTCTTACCCTTCGCACCTTGCGTCTTGATCAGTGCGGTCTAACCGGAAAGGACGTTGCTATCTTCCTTCGGTCTATGGCCACGCTCGGAGGACGGCCGCGTAACCTACACCTCCACGTCAGCGAGAACCGACTCGATACTAGCTACACCCTTCTCTTCGAGACAATTGCACAGAACAACACCCCTACTCATTTATCGATGCGTATGATCGATTTCAAGAAGGAAGACCACTTCCGCGTGCTGGTCGAGGCCATGAGCAAAAACACCTCGTTGAAATACCTGGATATCTCCAAGGCATCCCTTCCTTACGATGCTGGCCCGGAAACATGCAAAATGCTGCAGCTGATGTTTGAGCAGAACAGCACGCTGGAAGAATTGGACATCAGCGGGGAGTATGCGCACCTGGATGTCGCCAGATTTGGGATTGGCCTCAATCAGGCCCTGACGGGGCTGAAGAGTAATAGCTCACTGAAGGTGCTGAGGATCGAGTATCAGAAACTAGGCTTGCAGGGTGCGAATACGTTGGCATCTGTCCTCGAGGCCAATCGTTCTCTCCGGGAAGTGTACTGCGAGAATAATGATATCAACCTACAGTCGTTTACTGTGCTGGTCAATGGTCTCCGGCCCAACAAGTCGGTCACGCTGCTGCCCTCGATGGATTCGGACCGACATCACTCCCTAGAGAAGATACGCCGAGAAGCAGTGCGCCTCGATAGCAACAATATGCCTCCCTCCGTGGCGAGTTCGATTCGTCGGTCGCTCCATGCTGCTATGAACATCGGACAACCATCGGCCGGTCACAAGCTTGTCAAGCATCAGGCCCCACCCCCGGGACCGCAGCACGGAATTTTCTCCGGAGTCCCCTTCCATCACTCGCCATCCCATCCTTTCTCTTGCTCTACAACCTCATATGAGCCAATGGACAAGGATCTCGAAGCTGCTCTCTCATCC
This sequence comes from Pseudotulostoma volvatum, assembly GCA_019804575.2. NCBI lineage: Eukaryota > Fungi > Ascomycota > Eurotiomycetes > Eurotiales > Elaphomycetaceae > Pseudotulostoma > Pseudotulostoma volvatum. The sequence continues at coordinate 40,220 of JAHQZX020001694.1, forward strand.
CTTAACGGGAAGTGGGATGATGAGGTAGCACGGTTGCGTCGGTACCTCCTTCGAAACTACAACTTGGCTCACGGTATCAAGGAATCCAAGGAAAATGGCGGTAATGTTGGTGATGCTGCCGGTAGCGATCAACCGATTACTGAAGATCGTTCGGGCAGAATGCCGACGGGAAGCGGGAAGGCTGCTGACCCGCGTCTGCTTGTCAAGAGACAACAACCCTACCCTGGAATACGGGAAGTGGTTTCTGGCGGTGGAGTAGGTGAGACCAAGAGTGCCGAGGGTGCTCCCTCGTCACTAGCCGGTCCTGGCCCCAAGTACCCCGGTGTTGCCACCATCTACAATGACCCCCTTGACCCCATGTTCTCCACCTTTCCAACGAAATCCCATCATTCCGCAAAGCATCCGACTTCATCCACCTCATCACGGCTAGCGCTTCCTATCCGTGCTATTCGGCCAGCGGCTAGCAAGGGCAGCGGTGTTCATAGCGCCCAGAGCTCCAGCATTGTTTCGACGAGTACTGGTACAGGATCTCCCAGCGTCCGAAGTGCCCCTGGACTAGCCTCTTCCTCTTTACGAAAGTTCCTGAGTGGTCAACCGAGAGTCATGCCCTCGGCGGAGAAATCGGATGGGCCGGCCGTAAGGCACCTGGATCGATTGAAGGATCAGCCTCCGCAAATCATCTGGTCGCCACCGAAGATTGAACTGTGAAAGTTACAAGCATCCCGCAGGCGATAAATTTTGTTTTGTGCTGGGGAGTTAAATAAACCTGTTCGGAATCGACGGTTTCATCCCTCTTAGAGTGCTCCCCCGGCTTTAACCAAGCCGTCTAGCTAGTTCGGTTCACGAACACGGGGCAAATGAACCGATGAAGACATAAAACTGAACCTGGCCCCATTTACGATTATGATTCAGATGAACGATTGCAGGCCTTGATTCGCCAGCCGAGTGACCAGGCCGGTAACGATTCTCTTCAGCGTTCCCCACATTCTGGGAAGCGGCAACCGCTTCTTGCGCGAGAGACTTCCTTGGGTTAGCTTTAATTGGGGCGCACTTCCCGCCGAGATGATTTCTAATTGCGGTTACTTACCCTACTTTCTGTTGGCGGCTTATTCCTCTCGCTACGTTCCGCATATTTTGCAATATCTTAGCCCTAAGATCGTCTTGCATCATTTAGTGAGACATGGAACTATCATCAATTGTTTGATTTTCAATTCTCGAGATACCATTTCGGAAATGCATTAGCGGATACTTTTCTGGTCCTTTTTTTCCTTTCTCTTACTCTCATCTTCCTCTGGTTTCCTTTCTGAGCCAAACCCGCCGACTACGCCTCTTCAATCCTGCCACACGAGTCCCCCGTTTTGCTGGCCTAGATTTCATAAAATGATTTGCTTGATGTGGCATGATAACGACGGTGAGTCATCTTCGGCATAGGCCTATTGTCGAGATTCGAGTCTTAAGGGAAGGTTACTCTAGACAGAAAGGAAAGAACAAAATATATAAGATATATATATAAATAGTACACAATGGTAGCACGTCCAGGTATAATAGGAGAGACAAGTCATCGACTCCGAAGTAAACCCAAGAAGCTGATGCGAAGACGCTAGCCGATTCATCCAGGTATGCATGTCGTATCATGGAAGTGCTGATACCTAGATATCGGTATATGCCCACATATATAACATGTAGAGCCTTCATACAGTACGTGTGTATGTACATTACCGTAGTACTCGGCTCTCCTGTTCGGTCGCTTTCCCCAATGAGCAAACGGAATTCCAAGAATTTCAATTTTACAATCGGTATTTAAAGGTTCGATTGCACTCAAAAGGGTATTCCGTTTGTAACAGCCATGATTCGAGGGTATTTGATTATGCTGTTTCGAATTGGTTTCGCTCCAGGAAAATACTATCTGGGAGTCGCCGGATACCCCTATCGGAAAGTCCGGTACCATCTGAACGAACAGAAGCCACAAAACAAGGAGCTATATATATAACCTAGGCCATTCCCAACTAAGGAACGCAGTCGAATGTGTCTTTGGATTTTTGAAACGCCGTTTCCCGTATCCCCGATAAAGCACGTCTTGGCTTCAATATTGATACACAAGTTGACATATTTTTTGCAGTCGCAGCGCTTCATAGCTTTGCCAATCGATATCAAGATCCATTCAAGGAAGTAGCGGATGATGGTCTGTTGGAAACGGACCCGAGACGGTTATTACATATATTTTATTCTTCATTCTTCATCCACCACCAAGTCAGAGCCAATCTAGATTTCAAACTTCCTCCATTGTTTGCATTTGCAATGGGACTGCCCTTTTTTTTGCGCCTGTTCAATCGGGCTAGCGCTTGTAGTGATAGCAGTGCTAACAATGCAAGCTGCTTTCCCTTCTTCGGAGGGGAGGGGAGTTGCTTCCCATTCGATTTTTTCCGTGACGTCGGGTTCGTTGTCGCTGTCTTCGTCGGAAGATTCCGGTTCCGAGACTCTGACGATTCTCGAGCGTGTACTCTGTTGATCTTGATCATTCTTGTGGCCCGGCCGGTTGCAAGACCGCCGCCCAACAAAACCTCAAATAGTGTTTTGATCTTTGCGGAGCGTCCCGGAAAGATTTTCTCTTCGGATACGTCTGGAAAGAAGCCCCTTCCGTATTCTCGGGGACGCCTTTCTCCTCGTCTTGACAAATCAAGATGATCCAGCCATTGATTCCATGCTTCTTGTCAACATCGAATTTGTTGATTTTTCCTTGGTCACGAGTTGGCTGGTATGCCCTTGCGCACCTCGCACATCATACATCTACCCTTCTTAAACCCTCCATCCGTTCGGAATCCTTGACCTTTGACTTTGACGAGGCCTTCCAGCATTGCACCATGCATTTCGGCATTCCGCTCGAAGCATGCTCTACTAGGGCGAGCCCCGGTAGTAGATGAAGCACTCAGTAAACCAATAGGACTATCCATGTTTAGAATTTTCATCAACAAACCTGCGCTGCAATATTATTGTTAAAAGTTTTGGCTTGTAACAGAGCCAAGGGAGCTATTGACGGGACTTATAAGGAACTGACTGATAGGAACAGAAACTGATTATCAGACTCTCCACTGGAGAAGGATAACTTTGGGAACTATGCGTCGGGGATAAAGTCATATTTGTTCATAATAGCAAAAAGCGTCTGGGATGAGCTACTAGGCGAGTCTGTACCAGTGTGGGCCTGTTCGGCTCCCCCATTACACCCGGGTATTGTCACGCTCGCTTGATGAGGCTTTTTCCCTCCCACCCCCATATGCATGTATATATCATCTTTTTTCCACACCATAAAATAATAATAATGATTTTTTTATTTTGTCCCCAACAGGTTTTCTTCAGACAATGCTATGGCTGATGCATCACGCAGCCTAGCCATTGCATCGGTCTAACTAGGTACTAATGGTAGCACTCAGCGCAGGGATTGAGCACCTTCAAAAGGTGTTGCGCCAGACGTGAGACCGTCAACCATTACGTGGAATACCCGGAAAAGAAGCGCATTTTGTCAATGAACTTCGCTCACAACATCCACTTCGCATGATCGCAATGCTTCGGTTCACGCAGGAATAATTTGAATGTCTCTTAGCAGTGTTCATCGAAGACGGCCTCACCGATCGACGAAGCATCTCAGCAGCCGAACAGCTTGCTTTCATTGCACGTTACACTCCCTATGCTCCTTATACAAGAAATTCGTCAACTTGCCTCCCAATGAGACCCCGGGAAAAGATATGCGACAACAGCAAGCTATGGCCATTACTTTATGAATTTGCCTGCTTGATTATAAGGGCGTAATCCCCACATAAAGCCATTACTGCATCAAAAGCCGTATTCTACCCGCCAGCTTTCCAACCATTATCTGCCTGGAATCCTTACTCCTTTACATGCATCAAGCAGTGCCTCCACCATTTGCTATGTCTATTCACACAGCGGGAACTGACCTCCCTTCGAGCTGTTTGTTTGGAAGCGGCCTGTTTTTTCTGTTTCTTTCTTTCTTGCCTCCTCTCACAGGAAGCGTCGTAGATACTTGTTGATTTTCCGCCGGCGTATACGTGCGTAGCTTGGTGCTGGCTATTGTTGTCGACCGACATGCCGGAGGATGAAGTATTTTCGGAATCAGTGTCGTATTGCCCCCTTATTCTTGAAATGGCTTTCAAAGTACGCCCGCTTCTCTGGCTCGATGAATCCATTAGGAGAGTGAAATAATCATTATTATGAATAATGATCGGTTGAATAATTAGAGGCGGTGGTGTAGTGTGTGTGTATTTAATTATTATTAATTAATTACCTATTACATACCGTTACATGGCTGTGGCGGTCACTCTGCCTCTGGTTCTCAAACAATTCCAAAACCACAACCAAAGTCACGGAACCCGAACATTCTCCTTGGTTTTCTAAGTGGTCCGTGCGCTTGGTTTCAGCCGCGGAACCAAAACCACGCGAACCGAACACTCAAGCGGTTTCCGAATTGATCAAACAAAAATACTCGATAGATGTTTTTCCTCATCCGCCCGGCTGAGGCGTCTGTCCTTGTTCCCCTTTTACCCGCCTCAGACTCCGTTCCCTGTCTCATTCAGATTGATCAGTAATGGCTTAGTAATACGTTATTAGTAAGCATGTCCTACGCATGTCTTAGCACGCTTATCATAGGTTACCACCAGGAATATGTACACACAAGCTACTGTACATTTATTGTCCCCTGAACTTACTATCATAGTAAGTACAGTACATACAGCTTATCTACTTACTCGCTTTTGCTTTATTATTATCCTTTGCTACTGCAGCAATGCCAAAAGTATCCCTGCGGGTTGAACTGGAAGAAAGGCTCCAGGGTCAATCTAGCACCCCCCCACCTTGAGATGTTTTATCCCGGAGCTGAATCATGTTGAACGGCTCTGGTGTCATAGTAAGTAATTCGTCCAAAACAATTATGACTATGCCTTCGATGGATTGCATCAAACGGTCTATATGAAATGGCATATTAATATGATGACTTCAAGACAAGTAATGCCATCTAGCGCTCAATTCAGATAAGCTTGCCCAATTTATTAAAGGTTTTCTCGGAGAATATCGTCGTGATATCGACACATCAGTCAATGAAGCCACAGGCTTGATCAAGCCAATAGACAACATGCCAAGGTCTAAGAGGATGGGAATAACGTCGAGAACAGGACGTCGATGGCTGAAAAAGCTTAGGTTCCCTTGGAAGGACGTCAAAGAAGGGGTGTATTTCTTGGTGGGTATGAGCGAGAAGACATGGTCGAATATCGCAAGAAATTTCTTTAGACTATGAAAGAAATATTGCCCTACATGGTCGAGTTTAACTCGGATGAGACGATGAAACCGAAGCGATACCCTCCTACGGCGTTGGCCAATTTTAAAAACTCAACGGTCTCCGGCAACTATAATAGCTGTATAGACTTAATGGAGTTGTATCGGCAAAGAGTGGCGTATGGCACTTCGAATGGAAGAAACTCACTTCGCACCAGGAAGCATACATTTCTGGTGAGGAATCGTTTTGTTATGAGTTCAACTGAATTCTGTAAGTATTGAACGACGTTTTGTGTCGTCATTTGTCATCAATCACATGGTTTACTTGCACGAAACTATATTGGGGTTAGTATAATCCAAATTAGGATTAGTAAATATGGGTCCTTTCCTATTTAGGCAAGGTACCCCAGTTGTCTCATGTGCCTAAAAGTTGCCCCTTTTCAAACGCCATAGGCTCCTTCAGCGGTAGGAATTTCAACTATTTGAGAACCTGAGGCAATAAATTTTGAAAATGGTAACTTTTTCTTGTGGTATGTGGCAGGGAACGGAGTTCCGCCACCATAGGAGCCTGCTAGGCGACCACGTGTTCTAACGACTGCTGTGTTCTTTAACCCTGATATAGCTGCCTTTGATGTGTGGCGCTCTGCAGGGGGTGGCATCCGGCCTGTCACCAAGACCTGACCCATACAAAGGAAATGATACATAAGGAATGGTCAGGCCTTAGTGGCCAATTGTTCATTACATACATGTTTGCACAAAAACATGTATGTAACGAACAATTGGCCACTAAGGCCGGACCATTCCTTATGTTCCTGCCGGGGTGGTCTCAGCCAACCAATGGCGATTGAGGTGACACATCTTTTAATTGGTATACTCGACACTACGGCCTTGCCCATTATATAGCTATGTGCATTACACTAAGATCTGTATAGACCTTCTTCAATGCATTAAGAACGAATTGATATGAATCTCCCTGCCCATCGGATATAAAGCCAAAGCCAACAAAGAATGATTGCCCTGTCGCTACCATTCTATGATGTTCAACATAGGCATCTTGGACCGGTTTGTTTTATAGGTGCAGTCCATGAAAAAAACACCAGGGCTCCATTGAAGCATTTGGATAGAAGTCTTATGCATACCAAATATCGACAGAATTCTGTGTCGTCTTCCACCTCATATACTAGTTTCCAATCCCTGCTCTCGGCAAGAGTTGAAATTAATGCTTGGGTAGATATTCTGCCTGCTAGGAATTCAAGAAGGATAAAGGCTACAACGAAGTATTGTAGATACCTCGGGCTTCAACTAGACAACTGGGGTCTTGGTCACGTAGCCTAGCTAAAATAGCATTGGTACGGACTCCCTATCGCAGCTGCTCAACAAGGGTATCCCGGTGCGTGATAAGAGATTTGATGACGGTGAGCTGCCTATGATTGTGGCTGGTTTGGGCCATGGGAATGCTACACCACAACGCTAAAAGACCCAATATATGAATGACTTGGTAGGTCACCCAGTCAGCGTACTATATGTCAGGTCCCTGACAGGATAGGGATACTCGTAATATCAAGCGGATCGGCAGGGATAGGATCAGCGACACCAAAACCGGCACCATAGTCAAATAGTTCGGCGTTGGGGGCGGCTTGGTTAGGTTCCCCGTCAGAGACAAGAGTCACAATCGGATGATACATGGGTAATGATGGTTTCATCCCGCTCCCCGTTAGAGACAAAGTCGCAATCAGACAAATTGGGAACAGTTTGATCAGGTTCCCCATTAGGGAGAAGGAATTTATTCACTTCAGCATGCTGAAGTGCCTCGGTCAGCTGCATAAGTGGCGCAATAGCAAGAGAGCTAGCTGTAAGGGAAAAGTTAAAGATAGGGGAAGAAAGGAGAAAAAAGGGATTGCTCCGGTGAAGGAACCAAAGAAAAAGTAGCGCCGAATGGAAAAGGAGCGCACTTCCTTCACATTGCAAATGGTAGGAGTGACTGACCAATAGCTAAGGGTGACTTAGTAGCTACCGTACTAAAACAATAACAATAGTAACTTAGAGATATCTATCTATGATAGATATCTGGATAAGCAAGCTTGACGCGTTGGGTGTTCTGTGATCATGTCATATGCGCTAACCCCAAAGGAGTGCTCGTTTCTGCCTGTTCCAAATGGGGAAAGCGGAAAATAAGGTGGCCTGGGGCGTACGTGTATGGCCGTAATCAATATCACATGATCACAATATGTACAGTCCCTTCGTAGACAACATCTTCATTGAAGATGACATTGTTAAGAAATCAGAGGAATACGAAGCGCAGTGAGCATATTGATCAACTACACGTGTGATGGACGTTATTAGAAGTAATAATGTAGGACTTAATTACTTCTAATAACGTCCATCACACGTGTAGTTAATCAATATGCTCACTGCGCTTCGTATTCCTCTGATTTCTTAACATCGGTTATGAGCTCGGGCTGCTACGTCTAGTCTAACAAACAGGCCTAGCACCTCGGAGCATTGTCATGAGAATAAATCCCTTGTGCAAGTGAGCAGATCTGAAGCAATTGGTTAACAAGTGTGTATCCTCGATCCTAGAAGTAGCCAGGCCGCGCAACCTGCCTATCTATAACAATCGGGCTATACCACCACGTGTTAATGACGTCGAACGGAAGTGAATGCGCCCAAGACGACGGGATAGAAACGGTCGATTCATATCGAACTTCGAAGCAGATCGATTAGACGGAATAGAGACCCCCTACCTGACTCAGAAGACTCTGAGACCGCTAGCGAGCGAGACAGCAGAGACAGAGACACTAAAGATAGGAGCAATTCAACCGCCGGAATGGCGTCTCAGGTCCCAGAGGCGAAGGAAGCGAAGCCTACAAAGCTAGTGCAATTCGATATACCGAACCTGACAAAGCAGAATGTGCGGACATGGAAATCAAATGTCGAGGAATTCTGTGAGACGCAGGGCGCCCGGGATGTAACAGAGCAAACCCCGGAAAGGCAGGACAAGCCAGAGGAACTGAGAGCTCTATTAGCAGACCCGTTATGGTCTTCCCAAGATGCAACGGCGAGGTATTACATCAAGAAGAACATTAAGCCAGAGGACAAGACATCAGTGCGCGACTTAAAGAATTCTGGAGCGGTGTGGAAATACCTAATGGGGCGATATGAACGGATAACCCAGTACGACACTGTTATTGCGCTCGGGAAGGTAACCCAGTGGAAGAAGGATCCAAAAATGGAGATAGAGGCATCTCTTCAACACCTGGAACAGTTGAACGCTGAATTATATGAAGTCAGCAACAGAAAGAATAAGTTTGATGACCTCACCATATTAACACTCTTCCTGGACGGGTTGCCCGACGAATATGACTCCATACGGGACGCGTTATTCGGCAACGCAACGCTCGAGAGAGGACTGGTTCTATCTCGGTTACAGCAGAAAGAGTTGAAGTCATCTGCCGGTCAAGGAGAGACCATCGATGAATCAGCAAACCGGGTGGACCAGCGAAAGTGCTTCAATTGTGACAAGGTCGGTCACATCGCTAAAAACTGCAAGGCTCCTAGGAAGAAGGACAAAGACGAGGACCGAGACCGATCAAGAGATCGAAAGCAAGACCGCGGTAAGGATAAAGGCAGAGGAAAAGGCCAAGGGAACTACCGTAAGAGAAAACCGCAGAAAGGCAAGGCGCGAGCTGCGGATGACGAGTCAGAACCAGATGACGACAAGGCCGCTAGAGATAAGGAGTCTAGCAGCGAGGACACCTATCGAGTACATCTGGATGAGCGAATCAGTGACAAGTTTGAACATTTAATCGGTGAAGAGACAGCGTGCCGAGCGAAGGGGAGAAACGACCCTATTATCGACAATGGAGCCACAACGAGTTGCAGCTCAGATATTGAGCTTTTTGAGTCTCTAGACCAGAGGTATTGTGGGACACTCGGCACGGCTGGAAAGTCAACCAGAGTAGCTGGGAAAGGCACCATGAAGATTCCCCTCAGCAGTGGAAAGAGTACGCGGATATCAAACGTGCTATATGTCCCCAGCATAACCCAGACGCTATTGTCAACGCAAACCTTGTATGCTAACGGTATATGGAATGAGCATGTCAAGGAAGGCTACCGATTCTTCCGAAAGCGCAGTAATATCCTAGCGACAGGATATAATATTGGACGAACAAGCTACCTAGGCTGGGTAAAGCACACAAATGCATTGGCGACAAAGACCCCGGATGATGAGCATTAATTTACGAGGTTGGTAGGCCAGATCGACTGGAAGCTCCTACACCGAGGATTCGGGCATCCTGAGAAGAAGCGATTTAGGAGAATGGTCAAGGAAATGGGACTGGTATGGAACGAAAATGATTACCAGGAGACTCTTAAGCACTGTGAGACATGCATACAAGCGAAAAGGGTAAAGAATCAGAACCGGAAACCGACACCAAGGGCGTCAAGACCATTGAAGAGAGTTTATATGGACTTCTTGGGTCCATATACCCGTGTAAGGAACAAGGAGGGATGGAGATATTGTAACGACCCCTAAGGGTACCCGCAGATAGGGTAAACTGTCACCTTGTTATCCCCACACTTCCATATTAGGATATGTATTCCTATTGGCTCGGATAGCTATGTACGCACACAGCCACTGCTATCTGTATCCGCCTCCTTTTGTGTATATAGCCGGTTCTAAGGGCCAGCAGTTAATCTGATTTTACTCTCCATTCTAGTATTGGTGCCTTAGGCACGCTTTCCCGATCCTATTTCCTTTACAGATGACCACACGAGATTTTCATGGGTCTACCTGACAAGAGACCGGAAGATGACAACAGTTCGAGACATCCTCAAGAGGCGGTTAGTGAAAGCTGAACGTGAGAAGGGAGTCCAACTACTTGTTATACGGACTGATAATGCAAAGGAGTTT